>SJYA01001621.1:3401376-3427104 GCA_006410615.1 Neotragus moschatus
ACTACTGGAAAAACCATAGCTTTGACTAGATGGACCTTGTTGGCAAAATAATGTCTCTGCTTCTTAATATGCTGTCTAGGTTGGTCGTAGCTTTTCTTACAAGGAGCAGGTGCCTTTTAATTTCATGGCTGGAGTCACCATCTGCAGTGATATTGAAGGCCCCAAAATAAAGTCTGTCACTGTTTCCACTGTTTCCCCATCTATTTGCCATGAAGTGATGGGCCCAGATGCCATGATCTTAGTTTTCTGAATGTTGAGCTTTAAGCCAACTTGTCTGTTATTCCATGTCCAGTTCTAACTGTTGCTTCTTGACCTGCATACAGATTTCTCAGGAGGCAGGTCAGGTGGTCTGGTATTCCCATCTTTTTCAGAATTTTCCACAGTTTGTTCTGATCCACACCGTTAGAACCTTTGGTGTAGTCAGTAGAGTAGATGTTTTTCTGGAACTCCCTTGCTTTTTCTGTGATGCAACGGATGTTGGCAATTTGATATCTGGTTCCTCTGCCTTTTCTAAATCCAGCTTGAACATCTGGAAGTTCATGGATGTTCAAATCCCTTATGATTATACAGTGGAAGTGACAAATAGATTCAAGAGATTAGATCTGATAGACAGAGTGCCTGATGAACTATGGACAGAGGTTTGTGACACTGTACAGGAGGCAGTGATCAAAACCATCTCCAAGGAAAAGAAATGCAAAAAGGCAAAATGGTTGTCTGAGGAGGCCTTACAAATAGCTTAAAGAAGAGAAGCTAAAAGCAAAGGAAAAAAGGAAAGATAAATCCATTTGAATGCAGAGTTCCGAAGAATAGCAAGGAGAGATAAGAAAGCCTTCCTCAGCGATCAGTGCAAAGAAGTAGAGGAGAACAATAGAATGGGAAAAACCAGAAATTGCNAATGGTTGTCTGAGGAGGCCTTACAAATAGCTTAAAGAAGAGAAGCTAAAAGCAAAGGAAAAAAGGAAAGATAAATCCATTTGAATGCAGAGTTCCGAAGAATAGCAAGGAGAGATAAGAAAGCCTTCCTCAGCGATCAGTGCAAAGAAGTAGAGGAGAACAATAGAATGGGAAAAACCAGAAATTGCTTCAAGAAAATTAGAAATACCAAGGGAACATTTCATGCAAAGATGGGCTCAATAAAGGATAGAAATGGTACAGACCTAACAGAAGCAGAAGATATTAAGAAGAGGTGGCAAGAATACTCAGAAGAACTATACAAAAAAGATCTTCATGACCCAGATAACCACAATGGTGTGGTCACTCACCTAGAATCAGGCATCCTGGAATGTGAAGTTAAGTGGGCCTTAGGAAGCATCACTACAAGCAAAGCTAGTGGAGGTGATGGGATTCCAGTTGAGCTATTTCAAATCCTAAAAGGTGATGCTGTTAAAGTGCTGCACTCAGTATGCCAGCAAATTTGAAAAATTCAGCAGTGGCCACAGGACTGGAAAAGGTCAGTTTTCATTTCAATCCCCCAAAAAGGCAATGCCAAAGAATTTTCAAACTACTGCACAATTATACTGATCTCACATGCTAGCAAAGCAGTGCTCAAAATTCTCCAAGCCAGGCTTCAACAGTACGTGAACCATGAACTTCCAGGTTCTAGGTAAAGTACTTTACAAATAATGTATCAGTTGATCCTCAAAAATCCAATCTGGCGGACTTCCTGGTGGTCCAGTGGTTAAGAATCTGCCTTACAATGCAAGGAACGTGGGTTCAATCCCTGGTTGGGGAACTAAGCTCCCACATACCCCAGAGCAACTGAACCTACGTGCGATAACTATTGTGCCTGTGCGTGTGCTCCAGAGCCCAGATGCTACAACTGGAGAAGTGTGCTTGTCATGACGAAAGGTCCTGCATGCCACAATTAAGACCTGATGCAGTCAGATGAAGAAAAATAAGTGATACATATTTTTAAAGTAAATAAATTAAAAAAAAATGTTTTTAAAGGGCAGTGTGGAAAATATTCTGTCCTCAGTTCCCAAATGAGTAAATGCAGACTGAGAGGGACAAAGTAATCTCTCCAGCATCTCCCAGGTAGCATGTGGTGAAGCCCAGCCTGAGCGTCTCTGACTCCAGAATCTGTGCCCTTAACCACCTCACTGTGTTTACTTCCTGTGCTATCTACTCCAGGTACTACTTGACAAACAGAAAGCAGTGAAAATCCAGGTTGTCTGTATAGCCCAAGAGGTAGTAGAGCTCTGGAAGTATTTTGATTAATTTTAATTGTAGGCAGGTGAGCTGTTTGAATCAGGAATTATTCAGGTTGCATTTTTTGAGGCTTTTAAAAATTGCTGTAAAATATATATAAGATAAAATTTAGCATTTAAGTGTATAGTTTTCCACTTTGATTTTTTTTTAATTAAATTTGCTTATTGTAAAATCTTCTTTACAGTGTAGTCAAAGTTAAACATTTCCTTTTGAGGCTAGGAGGAGGGAAGGTAAAGAAAAATGTTGTTTGACATTTAGATTTAAAGAATATTTATTTTTCTGCTTGTGAAAAGCTTACATATAATGTTGTTGTTCAGTTGCTAAGTCATGTCCCACTCTGCATGCACTCCAGCATGCCTGGCTTCTCTGTCTTTCAGAATCTCCATGAAAGTGAAGTCATGTAGCCCACAAGGCTCCTCCATCCATGGAATTTTCTAGGCAAGAGTACTGGAGTGGGTTGCCATCTCCTTCTCCAGGGGATCTTCCCAGCCCAGGGACCGAACCCAGGTCTCCCACATTGCAAGCAGACACTTTACCATCTGAACCACCAGGGAATCCCTAGTATCTCCTGGAGTGCTCAAATTCGTGTACATTGAGTTGGTGATGCAGTCTAACCGTTTCATCTTCTGCCTCTGTCTTCTCTGTTTGCCTTCAGTCTTTCCCAGCATCAGGGAGTTCCCCACTGAGTTGTCTGTTAGCATCAGGTGGCCAATGTATTGCAGCTTCAGCTTCAGCATCAGTCCTTCCAACATATACTCAGGGATGATTTCCTTTAGGATTGGCTAATTTGATCTCCTTTCAGTCCAAGGGACTCTCAAGAGTCTTCTCCAATACCACAGTTTGAAAGCATCAATTCTTTGGTTCTTGGCTTTCTTTATGGTCCATCTCTCACATCCGTACATGACTACTAGAAAACTATAGCTTTGACTATACAGATGTTTGTTGACAAAGTGATTTTTCTGCTTTTTAATACGCTGTCTAGGTTTGTCATAGCCTTCCTTCCAAGGAGAAAGACTGCTTTAATTTCATGGCTGCAGTCACTATTCACAGTGATTTTGGAGCCCAAGAAAATAACCTCTGTCACTGCTTCCACTTTTTCCCCTTCTACTTGCCATGAATTGATGGGACCAGATGCCATGATCTTAGTTTTTTGAATGTTGAGTTTTAAGCCAGCTCTTTTACTTTCCTGTTTCATCCTCATCAAGAGGCTCTTTAGTTCCTCTTCACTTTCTGCCGCTAGAGTGGTATCATCTGTGTATTTGAAGTTGCTGATCCTTTTCTTGATTCCGTGTTGTGATTCATCCAGCTCGGCATTTCGTGTAATGTATTCTGTATATAAGTTAAATAAACAGGGTGACAATATACAGCCTTGTTTTAGTCCTTTCCCATTTTGAACCAGTATGTTGTTCCATGTAAGCTTCTAACTGTTGCTTCTTGACCCACTTACAGATTTCTCAGGAGACAGGTAAGGTGATCTCCCATCTCATTAAGAATTTTTTATGGTTCATTGTGATCCACACAGTCAAAGGCTTTAGCATAGTCAGTGAAGCAGAAGTAGATGTTTTTTCTGGAATTCCCTTGGTTTCTCTATGATCCAACGAATGTTGGCAGTTTGATCTCTGGTTCCTCTACCTTTTCTAAACACAGCTTGTGTATCTGAAAGTTCTTGGCTCATGCACTTCTGAAGCCTAGCTTGAAAGATTTTGAGCATAATCTTACTAGCATGTGAAATGAGCACAATTGTGTGGTCGTTTGAACATTCTTTGGCACTGCCCTTCTTTGGGATTGGAATGAAAACTGATATTTTCCAGTCTTGTGGCCACTGCTGAATTCGAAAGCTTTAAAAATCCCAAGAAACCATCTTAAAACCCCACATGAGACATAGCTTCTGTTAACATTTTGCTATGTTTCCTGAATTCTTTCATCTATGTGTACATGTGTGTTGTCTATGATTTATGTTTGTTTATATTTATATTTTATTTTTATTTATAAAGTTGGAAACCAGACTCTGAAAGATTTTGCCTACTATCTAAGAAATTTTAATATAATTAAGAGTACAATGGAGAGATGCTAAAGGATTTTAAACAATGAGGTGATAACTCTGGTGCCCTTCCGGAGAGTGGTTTAGAGGAAGTTAAGAAGGAAAGCAGGGAGACCTAAGTCACCCAGATAAAGGCTAATTGATGAAAATGTGAATAAGGCCATGCATGTGGGGAATCGGATTGTGGAAATATTGAGTGTTGAGTCCATCAGACTTAGTGACTGACTGGTGGTAGAGGAAATTACTCCCAGGGGTCTGCTTGTGCAGGCTGGCAGGGTTGAGTGAGTGAGTAAAAGTCACTCAGTCATGTCCAACTCTTTGCGACCCCATGGACTATACAGTTGGAGAAGGCAGTGGCACTCCACTTCAGTACTCTTGCGTGGAAAATCCCATGGATGTCGGAGCCTGGTAGTCTGCAGTCCATGGAGTCGCTAAGAGTTGGACACAACTGAGTGACTTCACTTTCACTTTTCACTTTCATGCATTAGAGAAGGAAGTGGCAACCCACTCCAGTGTTCTTGCCTGGAGAATCCCAGGGACAGGGGAGCCTGGTGGGCTGCTGTCTATGGGGTCACAGAGTCGGACAGACTGAGGCAACTTAGCAGCAGTAGCAGGAGTATACAGTTCATGGAGTTCTCCAGATCAGAATACTAGAGTGGGTTTCCTTTCCCTTCTCCAGGGGATATCTCAATCCAGGGATCAAATCCAGATCTCCCACATTGCAGACGGATTCTTTACCAGCTGAGCCACAAGGGAAGCCCTACAGGGTTGTATTGCACTTCTTCAAAATGAGAGTAGAGGGAGAAAGAGAAGATTTGGAAGGGATAAAGACAACTTTCTGTTTCGCTTAGATGAATTTTCGGTGACCAAATGGGCCATGTAGGAGTTGATGTCCAATCAGTGTCCTCCAGGGCACTCTGACCCCTGTCTTTGTCTTCAGCTTTATCTTGTGCCCTTCTCCCATTGGATTCAGGCACTCTTTTTTTGTTTTGTTTTATAATGTTTATTCATTTATTTGAATGTGCTGGCTTTTAGTTGCAGCATACGAGAACTTCAATTTTCCTGGAAGTCTCTGGGATCTTTAGTTGGTACATGTGGGATCTAGTTCCCTGGCCGGGGATCAAACCCGAGCCTCTTGCATTGGGAGCTCATCGTCCTAGCCATTGGACCACCAGTAAAGTCCATCAAACCGGGGCATTCTTGCCACGCTGACCGTCTTTACTCAGTCTAATAGGTTCTGGGCCCTTCTGGAGAGGAAGATAATTGCCTCTATCCCTGTGCCCAGTTCAAATCTTCTCAGTCCTCAGGCCTTGGCTTTAGTGTCATTTTCTCAGAGAAACCCCCCGTGAACCACCCTAGCCCCTCAACCAGATTAGATTAGCATTTTCACTCAGAACTCCTCAGCCTTCTTCATAGCAATTGTCTAAATTATAGTGGATCATTGTTTTCTTTGCCAACCATCCATAAGAAGGGACCCTTGTTTGTCTTATTTACTACTGGTAGCATTTGTTACACTATCAGGCACATAATAGGTACTCACTAAATATTTGTTGAAATGGATAGAGGTGGGTCTAGCACTTAATACACAGGTGCAGTCTTGTGATATACGTTTTGAAATGGGTAGCATACAAGTGTCAGCTGAAACATTTAGAAGATTAACTGTTTAAAACACCAGACATGGGATCTTCCAAAATATGATGATTGTGCTTTCATTAAACTGTGTAACAAATGCATTATATTTTGAGTGTCTGTGATTTACTTTTTCTAGATTAGTAACACTTGATCAGTTCATATAAAAAGAAGTAAATCTAAAGTTGTGTGGTTACAATCTCAAAATAAGTGTAAGAAGCAAAAGGACTTCCCTGGTGGTCCAGTGATTAAGACTCCATGCTTCCAATGCAGAGGACTCAGGTTTAATCCTTGTTTGAGGAATTAAGATCCCACATACTGTGTGATGTGGCCAAAAAAATTTTTTTTTAATTGTTTTAAGAGTAAGAAGCAAGATAATTTCTGCTCAGAATAAATAAGTGCACAACAGAAGTGATCCCCTCTTACCTTCAGTGTTATCTCTATTTTAATTGGTACCAGTTCTTATCCTGGGAGGTCAGGTAGAAAAGGTGTATCACCTTTATCATAATCACTAATTCATTAAAGGTTAATAGTGAAAAAAATGTTAACATGTTATTTACATGGTGAGACAATGGAATATTTATTTATTTTGTTTCTCTGTATTTTAAACATTTATTATAAATTCCTTTTATAAAGACAGAAAAAAGACAAACACAGAGTTCCTGGAAGAGAAGAGTACATTGATATGATATTCTTTGCTTTAAAATGTATAAAGCACTAAATAAAGATCTTTTTTTTTTCCTCTTTAGGGAATTATGCTGGTCTATGACATCACAAATGAAAAGTCCTTTGACAATATTAAAAATTGGATAAGAAACATTGAAGAGGTAGGTATGGGAAAGACAATGGATACTGAAGAAGAATCCCGCTGGGTGCTTAGGCTCGCTCCTTCTGTCTCCCTGTCACGTAGCTGAGCTGCGGGAAGTAGGGTGTGGGCAGGTTAGACACTTTGCTCTGAGGAGTGCCAGGGAGGGTAACATCTCTGGTACTGCCAAGTCTGACTATTCCGTTGGCCTAGGGAGTGCAGACAGGGGCAGTTTCACAGAATTTTAAACTTGTCCCCAATCTTGAAAATAATGTAATCTAAAAAACCCCTATTTTACACATGAGAAGACTCAGATCAGAAAGAGGTAACTTGCATGTGCTCTTACAGCCTTTAAAGAGGAGTTGCTGACATTCAGTCTCTGTGTCGTGTCCGACTCTTTGCAACCCCATGGATTGTCTGGTTCTTGGGTTCTGTCTGTTCCCTCATACTGTTTGACTGGCAGAAATACATCTTTATTCTGGTAACTCATTTTGTCCTTCTAACATTTTGTTCATCTTAGATATTTAAAATTTGATTTAATTCCACTTTGATTGGTATTGAGACCTTTTTTGTAATGTCTCTGACATTTCAGATTCTGAAATAATTTCATATACATTTATATTAAACCATGTGAATTTATTGTTTAAGTAGTTCAAAGTCCAAAATACCTTCTGCATTGGCTGTCTTGGTACTGAGATTCTCTCCTTTCTTTGACCCAGACTAACATTTGGGAGTTTTATTGTTGGATAACTATAGGTTTTATTTTTGTTTGTTCATATACCAAAGAAGACCTAAGAATGACTGCAAGGCCTTTGGGGGAAAAGTTATGCTGTAACTTTCCCCTCCTCTCCTTTAAAAAATTTTTCTCTGAAGCAGGTTTTCTGTCGAGTAAGAGATTAGTTGTTTTGCAATTAAATTTATGGATCTGCTTCTGACAAGTTAAGATTTGCCTATTGGACAACTGTGTTTTTCTCAAGTTTCCTAATATACTGTTTTATCCCTGCAGCATGCCTCTTCAGATGTTGAAAGAATGATCCTGGGTAACAAATGTGATATGAATGACAAAAGACAAGTATCAAAAGAAAGAGGAGAGAAGGTAAATTTGAACTGAATAAATGAAGATTGGAGTCTACTCATATTAAGCATTCATTTTCATACTATCGTTTATTAAGTTTTTTAAGTATGTATATTTTAATCCATTAAAAAGCCAGCAGACAGTTGTAATCCATACTCGAATGGTATGAATTAGTATTCAAGCTCCAACTGCATACGCTGTGTAGTCATGACTCATTCCTCAAGAATTTGCTCTTTTCTGGGAGATACAATTTGGTCCTTTTTCAGATTTGTGCAGCTGAGAGTTCAGGCTGTTTGTTCCATATCTATGTGCAAATGCCCAGTTCTGAAGTTAAATCTATTCCTTCTCTTTGAAAAAAGTCAGAGGATAGGTAAAGTTTCAATAGTAGTCATTTTTCAATTCATTATTTTTTTTCCCAAGAATATTTTACTACATATTAGATTTAGGTCATTATGAATAAACTCTTTGTAAACTCATTGAGCTGTAGATATTTATATTTATAACCTTTTCTCTCTTTTGTGTCCTATAAAACAAGAGTCTACTATACATATATATTCATTTCTATGATATTTTCCAAACTGACTTAAAGACTTCAATTTTTTAAGTCTTGGAATTTTGCTTTAGCTTTTCTTTTTTTTAGGGGTACAGGCAAAATGCATTTTGTTTTTTAGTCTGACTATATACTTTTTTCCCCTGAAAACATTCACTTAATCTTGGTGTTGTAAATGAACTGGGAATTCTTTGGAAATAGATGGGAATGCAGGAGAATTCACAATTTGCCACAATCAATAGAAACCCAAGCAATGAGATTTTAAGTTTTAGTATTTTAAGCTTTAGTTCTTTTATGCAATTTAAGAAAATTTATTTTATTTATTAAAATAATATGTATTATCTTAAATATCTAGTTTATTAAGAAAATAATGAAAACTTACAATAGTAATTGTTGGAGATTTGTAATTTGAAGTCAAATGTATCCCAAATTTATGATACAGGTGAGTGTCTAATATGTTTTCTAGTGATTAGAGAACTAAAGGTATAATAGAAAAAAAGAGAAATACTCAAGTTATGTTTTGAGTAGAAGTGCCATTTTAGTTACTTATGATGATGGAGTTGGATCTCTAAATTTCAAACACGATAGAAGAAAGCAAAAGAATTTGAGGACCACAGGAGTTCTGAACTAAGTACTCTCTCTTTGGGACTTTGAAAAACCTAAAAAAATATAAATGCTCTATATGTTCAAGAACTTGCCCTAAATTTCAGTGTTCCTCTTTTGTCTTTCAGTTAGCAATTGACTATGGGATTAAATTCTTGGAGACGAGTGCAAAATCCAGTATGAATGTAGAAGAGGTGAGAAGGAAATGTTTGGTGACTTGTTATGTAGTAGCGTTTGTGTCTTGCTGCCTGTGTTCAACTCTCCGAGCCTTGATATTTCCTGACTTAGTGAATGCTTCCACTTCCATTTCATAAACTTTTGTGCTTCTGACTGTTATGAGGACCTTGGTTGCTAGATTTTTAGTATCTGTCTTTCACATGGCATATATTAGATCACTTCATTGAGAGTCACTGGACAGAAGATGGGCGTTCAGGTTAAGTTCAGTTTTGCCCTTTGTTTGGGAAGCTGGAAATCCTGCTGCTATGGTCTCTGCTCATTCATCATCGTTCATGTCATCCTACACTAACTTGTAGCACAGAGTTTTAATTCCTTTCATGTCTGCACTCTCAAGATACAATTCAACTGTTAGCTTACTGAACAGATTCCCTTTGAATACATACTTGAAGTTAATTAAGCATGATCCCTTTTAATACAATGGCATTAGTGAAGTCGTTCAGTCGTGTCTGACTCTGTGACCTATGGACTGTAGCCCATCAGGCTCCTCCGTCCATGGGATTCTCCAGGCAAGAATACTGGAGTGGGTTGCCATTTCCTTCTCCAGGGGATCTTCCCAACCCAGGGATCGAACCCACGTCTCCAGCATTTCAGGCAGAGGCTTTAACCTCTGAGCCACCATTAAGTAGATATAAGAAACTGTTTTTATCAGAGAGTAGTTTTAATAAGTTTTCAGTGAGTTAACTGTTAAAACCAAATTATCTAAAGTCTTCTAAGAAATAGATTTTCTTAAGAAGGGCAGAATTTTGATAATATTTTCTTTTTTAAGAACATTTTTTAAATTGATCATAAAAATAATACATGTATTATGTGTTAATACATGTCATTTACTTAACAGTAATACTGAGGGTTTCGTAAACATTTACTTTATCAGGCTAAGTCACTGTTGACTGTGACATCATGACTGCAAATTGAGACTTTAATGTCTTGACTCGTGGTTACTGATCAGAACTTTTTCTTTCTTTTAAATAACTAATGGTCATTTTTTCAGGTTGGCTAGTGGGTGTTAGGAAACAGGAAACCTCTTCTGATTTATTTACTGGAGAATAGAAAAGCAGAAAAATGCTTCCTTTTGCTTGCAACAAAAGGATTTCCTTTCACGCAAAAGAGAGGAGCCTCTTCAGTCTGCTTTAATGGTGGAGAGAGGAAAGAAACCTGCTCTGAGATGTGGTAGGACTGGGCCACAGAACGTTTTCTGTACCCTGACTTCAGTCTCCACTAGTCCTGTGCCCTGATCTCACCTGTGACTTAAAGAGAATACTGAACTGTGAATTCCCTGGCAGACCAATTGTTAGGACTTGGCACTTTCACTGCTGAGGGCCCAAGTTCAGTCCCTGGTCAGGGAACTAAGATATCCCACAAGGCACATGGCATGGCCAAAGAAAAAAGAGAAAGAGAGCACACTGAGCTCTCTCTGTGGATATATTGACCTGGAGATTGCTCAGGCTGCTTATTCTAGTCAGGTGTTCTGCGGAGATTAGCAGTTTTCCAGAGCTTTAACTTAACCTCAAAACCTGGGATAGGATTACTTAGAAACTTTGACTCACAGGTGACCAGTGTGACAGTGAGACACTGACAAAGTGATAATAGGAGTTATCATATTGCTTCTTTCTGACTGGTTTGGGAATAATAACCCTGCTGGACATGTTTGGGGACATGAGGAATTGTTGGGAACAGACTGACCTAGCAGTGGGTTTAGCGTGGAGACAACTGAAGAAGCCTTAAGAATCCTGGCTCTGTAGAAACAAAGTCAGGATGATAAGTTTTAAAAACATCTGTCTTAGAGCTGGGTCAGGATGCACTAGGCATAAAATGCCACTGAGAGTTTGTTCTGCTACCACTGGAACTTATTTCCATAGTGGGGAATTGAGTTGAGTGTAGCAACTCTTGGGATTTGGGGAGGTTGAGACACAAGAGGTTCTATGTTTTCCGGGATAAGAGTGAAAGTCATTTGAAAGAGAAGTTGGGAATAGAGGGTAGAAATTTTTATGAAAATAGATTTCAGAGCTGTGTAAGTGAAATGAAAGTGTTAGTCACTCAGTTCTGTCTGACTCTGCGACTCCATACACTGTAGCCTGTCCGTGGAATTCTCCAGGCAAGAATACTTGAGTGGGTTGCATTTCCTTCTCCAGGGGATTTTTCTGACTCAGGGATCAAACCTGGATCTCCTGCATTGCAGGCAGATTCTTTACTGTCTGAGCCACCAGGGAGAATTATTCCTTCAGTTATTCAGCAGATATTCATCATCTCCTATACCAGAAACCATGCCCCGACTTGGGGACACACAAGTGCTGCAGAGCCTCTGCCTCGCAATTCGACAAGTGTCATATTTGGAACTTGTGCCAGATGTTTGTGGGTTTTTTTTTTTTTTTAATGTTTTACTTATTGGGCTGCATTGAGTCTGAGTTGCATCATGTGGGATCTTCACTGCATCATGCAGACCTTTTGTTGCAGTGCGCAGACTCTCTCTAGTTGTGGCTCGTGGGTCTAAAGCAAGCAGGCTTCAGCAGTTGCAGTGCCCAGGCGTAGTTGCTCCATGGCACGTGGGATCTTAGCTCCCCATCCAGGGAGCGAACCTGTGTCCCCTGCATTGCAGGGCGCATCTTAACTAAACCACTGGACCACCAGGGAAGTCCCAGTGCCAGATGTTACGTGCAGAAAATATTTGATGAATGACAGTTTGACTATATTGGAAAACCTTTATGATAAAATTGAAAAATAAGTTACAGCAGTCACGTGTCTACTGATTACAATTATGTTCTTTTTCTCAATTAAAAATGTTAAAGTAATATATTTTTATTTTATAATGAAATAAATCGACATTTCTAATTTAAAAGATAAACATATAATAATGAAATCTTTTGGTTTACCTTTTAGGCATTTTTTACACTTGCACGAGATATAATGACAAAACTCAACAGAAAAATGGTTTGTATAATATATAATTTTATTTTCCTTACGCTGTGTTTAAATTTGTTTTCTTATTTATATTGTTTATTTAATTAAAGAGAAGGTATATATTCACATTAAGTCATTTTTTCCCCGTCTTACCTTTTCGCCCAGTTAAACTTTGATTCATTTCTGTTTTCTCCGATTTTTTTATTTCTGAACTGCAGCTGTTTCAGTTCTTTCCTTTGGCTCTTTGGTCTTTGATTGAATTTTGTTCAGAATAATTAAAGTAATAATGGCACAAATTAAATATTTTAATCTCTCTCTGTGTCTGTATATAACTATGATTTTGAAGTTGCTGAAGTTTGCTTCAATTTGAAACAATCTCAGTGATGACTCATTAGCACAACCTGAAAGTTTGGTTTACCTTGAATCTTGCATGTAATTGTATACCTTATGTTACCAGCTCTTCTTGCCTCTAACAGGATTGCCTGTACCAGTATCTTAACATCATTTCCATCATTACCCTTGATACTTTACACTCTTGTGGTTATAATTTCTTTGGACTGGAAATAGGAACTTCCTAACTAAAATGTTGTTAATATATTAGGTGCTCACTTTAAGATATTTTTCCCATTTTAATCCACCGTTTCCAAAGAAATAAAAAACATAAGAGCTTCGCTAGTTCCCTTCCTAATTAGACTACTGAGTACGAATTTATGAGCATGGTTAGATATTTTTATTTTTAGATAATTGGGCTCAAACCGTGAAACTTTTATCTCCTTGGTAACTTCATCTTCTGTTTTTCAGAATGACAGCAATTCATCAGGGGCAGGTGGACCAGTGAAAATAACAGAAAATCGATCAAAGAAGACCAGTTTCTTTCGTTGTTTGCTACTTTGATGAACTCTTTCTGAGAGACTGCAGCACACCCTGAGGACCCTCTCCTGCTTCTCTGAAAGCACAGGTCACCCAGCCTCAGAACCATCCCACCTGGCTGCTACTGAGAGCACCGCCGAACCTATACCTAGATTCTGCACACTGAGTGTGCAGTGGATTCCAGCCTTATGGCCCATCAGGATAACAGGCTTCTCTCTTCAAACGTGGAAGCCATGAAGTGGAGACATGTGCCGGACTTAACTTGTTTTTCCTCTGTTTTATTGCGTGTTGCAGAAGCTGCTATCTTTTTCTTTTTCACTTTGCACATCAGTGTTAGCCTTTCATTGTTACAGCACAATCTGAGATTCATATCTGCACACTTCTGACATGAAGTTCTAGACAAATTTGCTTTTGGGAATGTTTTTTAAAAAAGAGTAGAACATTTAAAGCAGAGGTTAACATACTAAAATTTTAGGACATTTGGTCTGGTTCATATGGCCAAATGTTATTGCATTGATAGCATTTATGCTCTGGTTTTCTTAAATAAGAGTCATTAAATTTTGATAAAAGTTTACCTTAGAAATTCCTAAAAATGCCCATCAAAGGCTGCAGTTTATTTCTTCAGATTATTTAGAGTTTTTCTTCATTCCTGATCTTTTTGCCAGAGAGTCTGAGTAGCTGAATAAATCGTTTTTTTCAATTGATTACTTCTGCCTAATCTATTGAAGCTGCATTTGGAAACCATCTTAATGTCACTTTTCTTGAGATACATATTCCCTCTTTTTTCCTACCTTTGACCCGTTGTAATTGCTCACCTAAGACATTTCCTACCTTTGACCTATTGTAATCGCTCACCTAAGACATGTTTGAACACGGCTGTCTGTTTCTACGTATAAACTTCCTGAGCTGGAATTTTACATAGGCAGAGAGTTAGTTTAGGGTTTTATTTCTGCATCTAATTGATGTTTTGTCACATCAGCATATGTCATATTATCTTTTCCTGGATTCGCTTTTAGCCTGCTGGTTTAGTAGTAATGTCCAGTTCTTACCATAATCCCTGTCTGAAGAGTTAGATTCAGACTCAGTTCACAGAAAGCTTACCCATAGGGAGAGAGGTTAACTTGTGGATGTAATTTTATAGAGATAGTTGTTGGTAATGGTGGAAATGATTTTTTTTTAATTGGACTTTTATTATTATTAAGAGTAATTAGTCCTAGTGCATCCTCTAGGAAAAGTCTCACCTTTTTCATTAGAGAAAATAAGAGCATGGTTTCAGTTTCACAACAGCTGTTATTGAATGTGTAGAACCCAGATCCATCTATTCAGGTTCGCTGTTACAGAACTTGGTCCAGCCATTTGGGCCAAAGCCAACCAAAAGCTTAGCTGCCTTTCTCATCACAACACTGGTACTGGTAATGCCTTTTGTAGATGAGTCTGTCACATAAGGAAAAAAAGTATTTTATATTAACTTACGTGCCAAATTCATTCTATTATGCCAGCCTTCAGTGTCATAAGACAGGGAGTAATAATGAGGTGATTAGGGCATAATAATTATACTTCCTGTTAAGCCAGTTTTGTTTCACAAAGGTTGCCATCATGCTTGATGGTTAAGGCTGGAAGATGAAAGTGGAAATGGATTGCTTATTACTGCAGAGAATTCTGCTTCAAATTAAGATGTATCACTGGAATACTTGGACCAGTCAGTCTTCACTACTTATTTGAAAACCTAGGCACAATTTAGTGGCAGGAAGTATATACCAGAGCGAGTTTTGATGGGTTTTCTAAACTTAATATTCACAAATTTTGGTCTCCTTGACTGTTTTTTTTGTACTTATAGGCTTAAAAGCACCTATTGGTGTACCAGTAAGATCTGTAGTTCCTTGATCACAAGTGGACTGTAAGTCTACCAACTTAAACTTACATATTGATATATTTCTGAAATGAAGAAAATAATTTCTTAGAAACAACTTGTATTCACTAATTTTCAGAAAAAGATCCCAGCAGTTAAGCTTTCTGGATGGTAACAAGGTAATTTCTAAAAGGCAAGTGCTATGACACCACATATGAATGTAACCCTCTTAGTAATTTACCTCGGACTCTTTGGTGTCTTAACACTTTGGTTTATATCTCAGGGGTTGTCTGCAAACCAAAACTGACATATTCTGTGGTTAGCCTTTTTTTATTTTTAACAAAATGCTTTGCTTTTGTTTGTTTTTGTTTTTTTTCCCTTTCTCTTGTTGCTTATGGGTTAATAACTAGTCTCCATGAACTTCCCTTTGAAAGAGCCTATAAAAGTTAGATGAGTCTAAAAGTGTTCTTTGAAGTAGCAGCAAACTGGGGGTATATACTCTGTTATATAGAAATAAATTGTCCTTGCTATTTTCTTACATTTAGCTTTGCTAAATTGTAAATAATTTGAGCTAAGACCATAGGAAATTCACTTTCTGCATGGTAACACTGCCCCAATAAATATTCCACTTTGCTTAATAATGTACATATAGTGCATTATTTTTTCTATTTGTAGATGAATTTAGTGACAGATAATTGTCTTTTCCCTGCTGAAACTGAAGAAATCTAGTTTTGTGTGAACATTTTTGTGGTTTTATGGGTCAGGATACATGAAGATTTTTTGCAGCAGTGTTAGTGGTTCAGTGGCTGCATTTTATTATCAGTGTGCTGATTTTTGACAATGATTGGGCTCAACCTTTTCAACTAAGAGTCTGAGGGTTATCAGACAATGCAAATGTGCTGTAACTAAGTAGCATGTAGATCAGTTAATTGTAAAATGTTTCCCTGGGAACTTACTTCAGCTGCATTTTTCTTCAGACGGATGATGGGAAGGTAATCCACCTGTGCATCAGTTAGGCGGTGCTGCAAGCTTTCTTACTCTTCACATGAACATTTTGTGCAGTCTTTGTTACAAATTTTCAGAAGACTATACTCTTTACTTTGAAGGACTATTTTTTAATTATACCTCATTTAGCTAACTAGTATTCTAATACCTAGTAGAAAAACAGTGAGCCAGTCTTTAAGTATCCACACAATTTAGACTCAAGGTTTTGTTTTGAACTAAAGCATCATTGGAGAAGGTAGGAGGTAGTTTAGGATAGAACATACATGTCTTACCCAATAGCGCAGAAAAAAAACTATTATCTTCCTGTCTCCATTAATAAATTTAGCTGTGCAATATAGATAAATGTTTGCAGAAATTTCTAAATAAGAGATTATAACTCCATTTTACAGGTTCTGAATGCTGAGAATCTGTATTAAGGCTTACTGAGTTTTTCTTGTGAGCAGTAAGTGATCCATGTAAGCAGACTTTCTTTTCTTGTTCTTAACTTTGATTTCTTGATAAATTTAATTCTTAATCTTGAAAGATGAGTTTCTAAGCTTAAAATTTTAAAACAGCATTTTGTTACGTTGGTTTACTTATCTCAGATTTTAAGCACTCATTTCTCATGTCAGATTTTTTAGATTTTTTCCTTTAACAGAAAGGACATTCCTTTTGCCTTCTTGTTACTTCCAAAAGAGGGTGGGGGAATGCCTAAAAATTCCTTGTCCGGTAGAGATGTAGATGGACAGGATATGCTAATAAAATTTCAAGTACTAGCACAGTTTTATAGTAGAAACGGTCTTTTTCAGACTAATAAAATTAATGTCATGATCACTATGAAAAAAATGTAAGTGAAATTTGCAGAAATAGAAATTAGCAAGCGATTGTTTTAGGTATATTTTCAAATTTTACTTCATTTTTTAAAATGCTTGTGCCATACACAATTGCATTTCTTATTGCCAAGAACTAATAGAACTTCTTGTTTCATTTCTTATCTTTTTTAAAAATGTGAATTTAATTCATTCCTATGGCCTTACAGATAGGTCTTATTTTGTTTATTTGCAGCTGACACTGTTCCTTTAAAGCAAAGTACCTTAAAGTTTTTGACTAAAATCATGTCCCAAGTGGGAAATACCTGTTTTTTCCATAGAGTTGTCCTCCTGTCTATGTTTCAGCATACTTTACCTTTGCTCCAATGGCTTAATGTGAAAAACCTGCAGATACAGTGGACCTGTCATGTTGTTAATCTTGTTTAAGCCAACTCATTAACTGTGTACTGATAATGATGCTGTGTTTTGGGTTTGTTTTTCTTTTTTTTTTTTTAAGAAAAAAAAATGGATTTTATTCCAGATGAACTTTTTTTTACAATGTTCGTCTAAAATAAAAACTACATAATGAAAATACTCGTGTCTCTCTGAAATGCACATTTTAAAAAATGTTTCTTCTAATTTGCTAGGTATGTGTCACAAACAATGGTAGGCCTGAGATATTTTAGCAAACTTTACATCTGACTTAGAATTCTTTTTTGTTGTTGTTTTTTGGGAGAGGGAAATTTTATTTATATTTTGCAGCAGTTTTGATGATTTATAGTTGATTTACAATGTCATGTTAGTTTCTCTTTGTTCAGGCCTCCTTATCTTTTGCCTAGATTTCTATAACCTCTCCTAACCAGTCTTCTAGTCTCTAGTTTTATTTTCCTCCTCTCCAGTTTTCACAGTGCTGAATGGCTTTTAAATCTGTCACTGCCACATTTAAACCCTTTAGACTGGCAAAGTCCTTTGCTATCTCCACCTCTTTCTCTTCAGCCTTTGATTTTGTCACACTTGAACTCACACATATCTTACGAGCCTCATCAGTACTTGCATCTCCAAATATAACATGCTTTGTCATTCCTTTCTTTAGGCTGCTCCTTCCACTGACTCCCCATCCCTTGCCTGACTGACTTCTTATCTTTCAGTATTCAGTAAGGGTTTGGTGGGAAGACTTCAGCAACAACCCCATCCATGGTTAGGAACCCTCTCCTATGTCTGCCCAAAGTATCACTCACAGCACTGGATTGGAATCATCTGTTTACCTTCTTTCCCCACTAGACTCAGCTCTTGCAGGCTGGGGACTGAGGGTTTGGTTTTTGTATTCACAGTATCATACAAAGGACCTGGCATATAGTAGGTGTTTAAGAAATGTTGGGGGGAAAATGAGTGAATTTCAGCAGTCATCAAAATCAACTGTCACTGAAGAAAGTTAAGTATAAATTGGGAGTTGTTTGGTTCTTTATTTACTTTTTAATTTGAAGAAAGATTAAAAGTAAAGGGGACTTCCCTGGTGGTCCAGTGGTTAAGAATCTTCCTTCCAATGCAGGGGACTCGGGTTCGATGCCTGGTCAGGAAACTAAGATCCCACATGCTCCCACAAGGGCCTCAACTACTGAGCCTGCACATGCCCCATGGGTGGCCCACATGCTCTAGAGCCCGGGCGCCACAACAGAAGCCAAATATAAATAATTTTTTTTTTAAGTTGGAAGTAAATTCATCAGAGCCTCAGTAAGTTTGGCAATAAAAAGAGAAGCTTCATTATCTGGCCCTCATGTTTATTTTAGTCTTTGTTAAATATTTTACACTATTTTAACCATTACTAAATACAGAAAGATCTTCTTTTAATAAGACAAATCACCCAGAATGCTGTTTATACATCAGTAAATTGAGTAAATCCTTTCTTCCCCTCTCTTCAATGTTTCCTATTCACAAAATTTAAGTTTTTTAATATTAGTTACAGGGATACATGAGTACTCCCACAGCAGTATGTATAAAACACATCAGTGGCCATATAAGCAAACAAAGGATATTGTGGCTATCAAGCCATGAGCCACTGCATCCACCGCCCCCCGGCCCCCGCCCGCACACCCTGCAAAACAGCACCTAGAGGGGATTCAGGATGAAGAAAAGCAGGATGCTGACCCCAGATCTATCTAGATAGGTAAGGTGCATACCTAAGAAATGCTTTCAATGAGCCCAGACTCTTGCATCTTCCCAGCTGTAGAAAAGTGCTCAATTCATTAACATGAACAGTAATCTTTTTGATATTCTGACTACCAGGTTTTTGCTTTTTCAAAAATTCCTATATATCTGACTCCCTCATTGCCTCTTTGGATCAGTAACTCAGAAATATCTGAGAGGCTGTCTTATGGGCTTAATGAACGAAGTTGGCTGAATGAAACAAAATTCTCAACTTTTAGGTTGTGCCTTTTTTTTTTTTCAGTCAACACAAGTAAAATTAATTAATTTGTGTGTGTATGTGTGTGTGTGTGTGTGTGTGTGTGTGTGTGTATGTATATGTATCTTTGCAGAAACCATCATCCTTGATTTTTCCCTCTCCCTCACTCTGTGGAGCTCATCAGTAACTAACTTTTGTTTTGCACAATTCCTAAATCTCTTTTGAGTTTGTCTGCTTTTCTCCAGACTCCTGCTGTTTCCCTAATTCATACCTGCACATGCCAAGAACTTCTTATCTGGAATCCCATTTCCCATTATCTGCAAAGGAGATCAGAGCCTGCCACTCCCTTGGATAAGCCTGGAACTTGAGGTGAACTCTAACCTGCTGGCCTTTTTTGCCTCTTCTCTCTTCACACTCCAAGGACATCCTGACCTACTTTCTGTCCTCAGAAATGCTCTGCTTTCTTTCACTTTGAAGCCTTTTCTTTTGTCTTTTTATGTCTCTCCTACCTCCTAGCTTTACTAACTCGAAAGCTGAGTCCTGAATGAGTGGGTCTCATCTTCTTTAGCAATACCTCACAATTTGGATTGGCTCTCCTGGAACAGGAGAGAAGAGGGCAGGGTACAACCTTTGAAAGAATGACATAGCCCGAGGACATGACATAAACTGATCAGAACTAAATAGGTTCAAGATGGTGGATGAAAAAACAAATAGGTCCAAGATGGCAGATGGGTTGACTTCCACTAGACCTTGAGCCTCNATACCTCACAATTTGGATTGGCTCTCCTGGAACAGGAGAGAAGAGGGCAGGGTACAACCTTTAAAAGAATGACATAGCCCGAGGACATGACATAAACTGATCAGAACTAAATAGGTCCAAGATGGTGGATGAAAAAACAAATAGGTCCAAGATGGCAGATGGGTTGACTTCCACTAGACCTTGAGCCTCACTGTATGCTCATCATAACACATCAACAAGCTAAATGACACATCCAGCAGCACCGTGACAGTTCTGAGGCCTTTGACCAAAGGCCAAAAGGTGGGCGGCAGCCCAGTTCCTGGAAATCCCCACCCCTTCCCCCCAAATAGTTGGAATACTCCTCTCACTCAGCCTATGAAATTACCCAGCACGTAAAAAATAACCTTGCCATATTTTAAGGCCACTTTCGCCTTCTGAGATGGCCAACACACTGTGGAGTGTGTTTCTCTCTAAATAAGTCCACTTTTTACTTCTCACTTTGTCTTTTGCTTAATTCTTTCTGCAATGGAACATCCAAAACCTGAGTTTCATTAAGTCCTAAAAACAAGTGTGTGGTCTCAGTTAAAAGACCATGGGTTTTGACTGGGTATGAGTCCAATCTGAGTTACATGGATTCACTTTCCCCTTTCTTATATCCTCATAATCCTTCTCCTTGCCTGTCTTGATAAAGAATCCACCAGCAATGCAGAAGACTCTGGGTTGATTCCTGGGTCTGGAAGATCTGCTGGAGAAGGGATGGGCTACCCACTCCAGTAGTTTGGGGCTTCCCTGTGGCTCAGCTAGTAAAGAATCCGCCTGCAATGCGGAAGACCTGGGTTTGATCCCTGGGTTGGGAAGATCCCCTGGAGAAGGGAAAGGCTGCCCATTCCAGTATTCCGGCCTGGAGACTGTATAGTCCCTGGGGTTCCAAAGAGTTGGGCACAACTGAGCGACTTTCACTTGCCTCTCTGGTGTCTTCACTAGACCGTAAGCTCAGTGAAGACAGGATGCACAGCTGTTTCACTGGTGTAACTCCCAGGGCCTAGCATTGTGCCTGATATGTCATAGTCATGCAACATGCATTTTGAATGAATAAGTAAATGGTTGAGTATAATCTATCAGCACTATCAGAAAATAAAGCTCAAGTGAATTCATTAGCATATTATGAATTACTAGTAGGTATGTCCAAGTATTACTGGATAAATTGCTAAAATGTGATACTATTTTTTTACACTCCCGCTCCTCCAAGTGCACACCCAGCAGTTTGTATTCTTATCCGTAGCATGTGTCAGCCTCCTTCCCCCAGGTATCTTTTCGAGACTTAACTCCCAATATCACTTAGTATGTTTTTGAGTTTCTGGAGAAAGCTCATAGTAAGTTCATAAAAACTTGAGAAGTCAATAGCACTGCTACTTAGCTTCTCAGTCCTCACTTGTAAACAGAATTGCTAAAATCAGTGTAAAGTGCTTTTTAAACAGCAATGCATTACATAAATGTAATTCAGAGAAAGCTTGAAATAAGTGTTTTTAGTGAATAACCATGAATGCTGAAGATTATCTTACTGGTGATTTTGATGGTTTGTTCTAGTTAATTTCTATTCCAACAGACATAGCAGTTAAAGATGTCCTGATATTGGAAGTGGGGGTAGGAGGGAGGTTTAAGACGGAGGAGATAGACACACGCACACACATATACATATGGCTATTCACGTTGCTGTATGGCAGAAGCCAATACAACATTGTAAAGCAATTATCCACCAATTAAAAATAAATTTTAAAAAGATATTCTTCATAGATAGGGGGGGCAGATTCATTACATTTTACATTGGTGGTGGTTGTTTAGTCGCTAAGTCGTGTCCGACTCTCGCAACCCCATGGACTGTAGCCCGCCAGGCTCCTCTGTCCACGGGATTCTTCAAGCAAGAATACTGGAGTGGGTTGCCATTTATGTCATAATTAGAGCTGCTAAATACAATTGTCTCATATTTCTTTGTAAGGTCTAGGTATGTTTTTTTAAGAGTGGATAACTGATTGTTAAAACATCATTTCCCCAATGATGAAAACCTAATCTTAATTATAGGTTTTACATTGCCTCCTCATTTTTTAACTAGACTTGAAGACTAAAATTGAACTGAGATATAGTCAAGATATCATAGGTACAAATTCCCCCAACTTATAGCTCTCTACGTTGAGTTGCCTACTTCCAAAGTATTTGAGGCAGCTTTAATGGAGACACAGATCTTGGTTAAAATGGAGGTAATCAAATCAAAATAGGGGTAAAAGAATAAGCCATATTCTGAAGTCATGGCAGTAATTGTAATTAAAACGAAGAATAGTTGCTATAATCGACTATTAGATTTAGCTCCAAGCTTCCTGGGAATTAAAATAAAGCCTGAATATGATAAGTTAGCTCTCAGGCTGAGTATATGCGTTTGTCAGGCAAAACAAAACTTTTTTCCTAGCCCTGAACTTAAAAAGTAAATTAGACATATTGAATAATGATAATGAAATAGTTTTGTGAAATTTGCAGGAAAAAATATAGATAGCCATTTTGCTACATGAAAAACTGGGTTCACCTCTTGGTGGACTTCAATGCAAAAAACCACAAGGAAGCCAAAGATTAGGAGAAGGAAGGATTTATTACTCGCAGCAAGTATGGAGAACTCTGGGGATCTTTCTCAAAGCAGTGTCCAGACAGCAAAGATGGGACATTTCAAGGTAACTGTATATGCATATTCATGAAGGGGCTTGAGCAGAGGGGAATTCAGCATAGAATTGAGACAAAGGTTGACAATAGTCCAAGTTTTAGTTGATTGAAGTCGTGAAAATCAGGAAAGGTCAAATGCATCATCCCTCAGCAGGTTCCAGTTGATCTGGTGGTTGAGGTTTCAGGTGAATCTTTACCATTGAAACAGAACTGGGAGTCTTTATTGCTGATGTATTATCTTTACTATTGTTGCTCCTCTTGCCTGATAACAGTCCTGCATTCTTTTGTTCCCTTAAGATTATTAATTACTGGGACATCCCTGATGGTCTAGTGGCTAAGAGTGTGCTCCCAATGCAGGGGGCCCAGGTTCAGTAGCTGGCAAGGAAACTAGAGTCCACATGCCACAACTAAGACCCAACACAGCCAAATAAATAAAATAAATATTTTTAAAAAGAAGATTATTAATTGCTAAGACCAGTTCAAGGACAAGCACTGTGTCCAGGCTTAGATGACAAAATACCTTAGGCCAAAAACGGCTTTTCTTATGTCAATAAAGCCGTGCTTGTTTCTCTTTCTCAGGGGATCCTCTATTGTATCTGCTTACAATTTCTTGTATTAAAAAAAGCTTAATTTCACACCAAGGACATGAGAATGATATGCTTCTATGAAGGCATTTCTGCATGGAGCTGAAGTAATGTAATTACATTTGACAAATCTGATTCAGGATAGAACCAAAGGACTATATCTAATGGTGAATCACTTTATCAATTTCAACTATTGTCTCAACCTGAGTTTTAATAGATACTGCTAACTGCTACTGCTAAGTCACCTCAGTCGTGTCCGACTCTGTGCGACCCCATAGATGGCAGCCCACCAGGCTCCCCTGTCCCTGGGATTCTCCAGGCAAGAACACTGGAGTGGGTTGCCATTTCCTTCTCCAGTGCATGAAAGTGAAAAGTAAAAGTGAAGTCGCTCAGTCGTGTCCGACTCCTAGCGACCCCATGGACTACAGCCTATCAGGCTCCTCCACCCATAGGATTTTCAAGACTTTTCAAAATGAAGAAAAATTCTGTGGAGTAAAAGGAAACTATATATGTCTATTTTAAATGGACAAAGATGACATTTTACCCTAAAGAAAGGAGCTGTAAAACATCTTCATACAGGTCCCAATTTTTGTCTTTTCAGTGTTGATTCCCACGAGCTTTATTCATGATAAAGAATAAGTAGAAATGGCTAACACTTATATAGCACTTACCAAGCAGGCACAATCCTCAAAATAATCCATAATATGTTAAATATTATTATCCCCATTAAATGTGGCTAAGACAGTAAAGAATCTACCTGCAAGGCAGGAGGCCTGGGTTCAGTCGTATGGTTGAGAAGATCCCCTGGAGAAGGGAATGGTAACCCCATTCCAATATTCTTGCCTGAAGAATTCCAGGGACAGAAGAGTCTGGCGGGCTCCATCTAGTCCATGGAGTCACAGAGTTGGACAAGACTGAGCGACTTAAGACCACACTGTTAGACATGGAGATAAATCTTATTAGATGTGAATGATCAGGGAAATAAACCTTCTGGTTTTAATTTGTAAAACTCTCTGAAACTGTTCAATTAATATAAAATAGCAAATGTTTGTGAATTCCACTTTTAAAACTATTTCATTCATTGAATAGGTATTTAGTGAGCATCCTCTTCTGGTCTGAAGGCAAGAATACTGGAGTGGGTAGCCATTCTCTTCTTTAGAGGATCTTCCAAACCCAGGGATACAACACAGTTCTCCTGAATTGCAGGCAAATTCTTTACCATCTGAGCCACTGCTGTTGTGCAAACAACAAAGAACAAAACAAAAACCCTGCCCTCCAAAATTTTACGTATTATTGGGAGAGACAAACTAGTAAAAACTGAGTAGGGAGATGTTCCTGTTACTATGGGGTAATCAAAGAATGCCTTGAAAGCAATTTTTTAAAGACTTGTCAGGAGTGGAGTACAAATAAAACTAGCTCACCAAAACAACCCCGAGACGGGGCTTTTACAGTCTGAGAGTTATCACCTGGGTCGTCACTGCCACTCCAGTCAACAAATAGCATAATGTCCTTTCAAAAAAAGACTCCTTTGTTTAGAAATGGAATCCTGCCTATGTCCTGTGTGTTCTTCAGTTGATCTGGAATCCTCCCCTGTCCTGGATCCAAAGGGGGTTGGGGACCTCCACTCCTCTTAGGCACCTCATGGCTGATGTCCTTGGCCAGCCTGATGTATACAATTAGTAGCAGCAGGGGACTGAGTGCTTTGCTCCAATTCTAAAATCTCCAGCGATCTCTGCCTCTGGATCAGAAGCTACTACGCCTTGAGACATGTTAGAACTGGACATGGAACAACAGACTGATTTCAAATTGGGAGAGGAGTATGTCAAGGCTGTATGTTGTCACCTTGCTTATTTAACTTATATGCAGTGCATATCATGCAAAATGCTGGTCTGGATAAAGCATAAGCTGGAATCAAAATTACCAAGAGAAATAGCAATAACCTCAGATATACAGATAACACCATCCTTATGGCAGAAAGCAAAGAGGAACTAAAGAGCCTCTTGATGGAAGTGAAATAGGAGAGTGAAAAAGCTGGCTTAAAACTCAACATTCAGAAAACTAAGATCATGGCATCCGGTACCATCACTTCATGGCAAATAGATGGAGAAACAATAGAAACAGTAACAGACTATTTTCTTGGGCTCCAAAATCACCGCAAATGACTGCAGCCATGAAATTAAAAGATGCTTGCTCCTTAGAAGAAAAGCTGTGAGGAACCTAGACAGCGCATTAAAAAGCAGAGACATTATTTTGCTGACAAAGGCCCACATAGTCAAAGCTATGGTTTTTCCAGTAGTCATGTACGGATGTGAGACTTGGACCATAAAGAAGACTGAGCACCAAAGAATTGATGCTTTCAAACTGTGTTATTGGAGAAGACTCTTGAGAGTCCCTTGGACTGTAAGGAGATCAAACTAGTCAACCCTAAAG
The DNA here is from genome assembly GCA_006410615.1 of Neotragus moschatus. Lineage (NCBI taxonomy): Eukaryota > Metazoa > Chordata > Mammalia > Artiodactyla > Bovidae > Neotragus > Neotragus moschatus. Next base: position 3,426,792 of record SJYA01001621.1, read on the forward strand.
GAAATCAATCCTGAATATTCATTGGAAGGACTGATGCTGAAGCTGAAGCTCCAATACTTTGGCCATCTGATGCGAAGAGCCAGCTCATCCTGATGCTGGGAAAGACTGAAGGCAAAAGGAGAAGGGGCGACAGAGGATGAGATAGTTGGATGGCATCATCGACTCAATGGACAAGAATTTGAGCAAACTCCGGGAGATGGTGAAGGACAGGGAAGCCTGGTGCTGCAGTCCACGGGCTCGCAGAGTCAACGAGGACTGAGCAAGCAAACAGCCACAACTCCAGAGCGGAAGCCCGGTGAGGCCGCGCCCCGCC
>SJYA01001621.1:3448586-3498665 GCA_006410615.1 Neotragus moschatus
AAAAAAAAAAAAAAAAAAGCTACATTTTAGAATTAGATTCATTAGTTCATTGAAGGACTTTTAGAATTTTGTATCTTTAGGAACGTGACAAAGACAGTACCTTAGTGATACTATTAACAAATCTTCATTTCTAATTGTAGTTAATTCCATTTACTAGAGAGAAGTATCAAAATAGTGTGTATATAGCTCTAGCTATGTGTATATGACAGAATCATTTTAGATATTCAGGTCTCAGTTTCTGTTAGACCTCTAATCAATTAGGAAAAACAAATCCCAGTAATCTAAGCAGCACATTGTAATAGGAAAGGCTTATGACAGTAGAAGACATCTAATAATAGAAACTCAGTTCAGTTCAGCCGCTCAGTCATGTCTGACTCTTTGTGACCCCATGGACTGCAGCACACCAGGCCTCTTTGTCCATCACCAGCTCCCAGAGTTTACTCAAACTCATGTCCATTGAGTCGGTGATGCCATCCAACCATCTCATCCTCTGTTGTCCCCTTCTCCTCCTGCCGTCAGTCTTTCCCAGCATCAGGGTCTATTCCAGTGAGTCAGTTCTTTGCATCAGGTGGCAGAAGTATTGGAGTTTCAGCTTCAGCTTAAGCTTCCAATGAATATTCAGGACTGATTTCCTTTAGGATGGACTGGTTGGATCTCCTTGCTGTCCAAGGGACTCTCGAGTCTTCTCCAACGCCACAGTTCAAAAGCATCAATTCTTTGGCTCTCATCTTTCTTTGTGGTCCAATTCTCACATCCATACATGACTACTGAAAAAACCATAGCTTTGACTAGATGGACCTTTGTTGGCAAAGTAATGTCTCTGTTTTTAATATGATGTCTAGGTTGGTCATAACTTTCCTTCCAAGGAGCAAGCGTCTTTTAATTTCATGGCTGCAGTCACCATCTGCAGTGATTTTGGAGCCCTCCAAAAATAAAGTCAGCCATTGTTTCCACTGTTTCCCTGTCTGGCTCCAAAAAAGGTCTATTACTATTTGCCTATCTATTTGCCATGAAGCGATGGGACCAGATGCCATGGTCTTCGTTTTCTGAATGTTGAGCTTTAAGCCAACTTTTTCATTCTCCTTTCACTTTCATCAAGAGGCTCTTCAGTTCTTCTTTGCTTTCTGCCATAAGGGTGGTGTCATCTACATATCTGAGCTTATTGATATTGCTCCTGGGAATCTTGATTCCAGCTTGTGCTTCATCCAGTCCAGCATTTCTCACGAGGTACCCTGCATATAAGTTAAATAATCAGAGTGACAATATAAAACCTTGATGTACTCCTTTCTTGATTTGGAGCTAGTGCTAGCTGAATAAATAAGCAGTCAAAAAGGAATACACAGCATTTTAATAAATGTCTGAGAGATCCTGTTTAGGTATTGTGTTAATCAAACATAGTAAACTGAAAAGATGGGCTTCTTTTCTGAAAAGGAAGTTCCTTGGGACTGTGTTTTGTTCTCTGGGATAGCCCTATTGCCCGGCCATGTGCTCAGTCACTCAGTCATGTCTGACTCTTTGCGACCCCATGGACTGTAGCCCTCCAGGCTCTTCTGTTCATGGAATTCTCCAAGCAGGAATACTGGAGTTGGGTTGCCATTCCTTCCTCCGGGGGGCCTTCCCAACCCAGGGATCCAACCCAGGTCTCCTGCATTGCAGGCAGATTCTTTACCATCTGAGTCACCAGGGAAGCCTGGCCCATAGTGGGTGCTAATAAATCTTTGTATGGATTAATAAAAGAGGAAGGAAGAAAGTAAATGTAAGAGTAATATCCAGTGTCAGATGAAGAAGTCTACAGGACTGAAGGAGTGCATATTTAAAGTGCTTTATTTATTTGTTTATTTTTGGCTGTGCTGGGTATTTGTTGCTGTGCTCAGGCTTTCTCTAGTTGCAGCGAACAGAGGGCGAATGGGGGCTGCTCTTCCTGGGGTCTCAGGCTTCTTATTCTGGTGGCCACTCATGTGTTGGAGCACAGGCTTTAGAGTGCACAGACTTCAGTAGCTGCAATGCATGGACTTAGTTGCTCCACGGCATGTGGAATCTTCCTGGACCAGGGATCAAACCCATGTCCCCTGAGTTGGCAGGCAGGTTCTTTACCATTGGACCACCAAGACAGTCTGAGAATACATTTTAAAACAGTCAGGTACCCAGGAAGCTTGGATACGTGTGATAATTGCTTGCTGCTTTGCTTCGCTTTCCAACCTGTTAGTGCAACTCACTAAATTGAAGGTCCTGGCTTATAATTCATCTTTGAATCTAGATACCATAGCACATAGTGATTGTCATTTATTGAAAAACTACGGTTTGCAAAGCACTGTTCTTCCCTATACAACAGCCAGGGGCATTATTTGCATTTTGGAAATAAAGGACAGAAGCTCAGAGGAGTTGGATCAGGCGCCCGAAGGCACACCACGGGGCCGGGATCCCAGCTGAGGGCTGTGAGGCTCGAGAGCCGGAGGCATGTAGGCATCATCCCCGGCCAGACTCTAGGCGCTCAGTAACTGTGTGTAGAGTGCAAAAACAGAGGAGGCATCAGGATGAAGTCATTAAGGGGATGTCATTGAGCTAGGTGTTAAATAGAAGTAAGATTTGGGTTGGGTGAAAAGGGCAGGGTGGTGGTTGAGGGGTAGAGGATTCAGACGAAAGTGACAGTCAATTAAGAAAATGAAGACAGAGTATAAGTAGGACTTCTGGTTTCTTACCAAGTAGGATGTGTTTGAAGATGAGTAGAGGATAGTAGTTTGGGTCTAGGTTGCAGAGGGCCTTGGATGCTAACCTGAGATGGTTGGACTTACTTTAGAGACAGAGTCAGTCCATCAGAGAATTTTTATCAGGAAAGAGCCTTGCATACAGAAATACCCACCTAGAATTTGGAAGAAAGTTCAAGGGTAGTGATTCCTTGAGAATGCTTGTCTGAAACAGAGTAATGCTCTTTTAGATGAGAATGAACTAAAAAGTCCGTAAGTAAGAGCATTTTCCAAGTATCTGAACTCCAGACTTGACCGTAGGAGGATGATTAGCTGGTTTCAATATTCATGGTAATGCGTAGAGGAAAGAGCAGATAGAGCTGTCAAAGAAAAGATCATGCAGGAGGCTGCAAATAAGAAGAGTGTTTTGGAGTCTTAAGAATTGCAAGTTGGAAGACCCAGATTTGTCGTCTTACAAGAATGGGTAGTCTTGAAAGAAAGTTCCACGGAAGAAATAGAGTCGGGGCCTTATGAAGACAAAAGGCTATGAGGTTGTTAAAAGTTGCGTGGTAAGAATTGTGATCGAAATAACTCAGAACTTATTTGGCCTTAAGGAATCACATGTTGTTTTAGGGTAGTGGTTCTTAATGGACCACTTAATGTGGGTAGACTCTCGTCAGTTATTTTTAGGGTAAGGGTTTAAGAAGTGTCTTGAGTTTCTGGCAGGTTTATGACTTCATCAGGTAAAAATATCAGACTCCATCTCAGCTAAGCATGCCTAAGTCACGCTTCCTTNGTTGTTTTAGGGTAGTGGTCCTTAACGGACCACTTAATGTGGGTAGACTCTCGTCAGTTATTTTTAGGGTAAGGGTTTAAGAAGTGTCTTGAGTTTCTGGCAGGTTTATGACTTCATCAGGTAAAAATATCAGACTCCATCTCAGCTAAGCATGCCTAAGTCACGCTTCCTTAATGGTCTCCTGGCTCTATTTAGAGAGTTCTATTGGCAATACCGACTCCATTTTCATCTTCCTTTCACATAGCTGATGAGCAGATGACACATCAGTGGTGTCATTGCTTTCTCTTGACACTTGATTGACATGTAGGCTTCAGAAAAGCCTTAGCGTGTGAACATCTGTGTCTGTGAATCACAGTTACTACTCTGGTCTTTTCTGACATAAAATGAACTACTGGGTGTTTTCAGTTGTCCCAACTCTATCCACTGTCACACAACCAGGCATCTATCTTCAGGAAACTGCCCTTTCAAGGATCATCAAGGATCATCAGTGGGATTAAAATAAATCACTTTAGTCTGCTATTAAAAGTTGTTGTTTTTTTAATCCCCCTTCTCCTATGAAGTATTTATCATCATTTGCTGAAACACTGTCACTAGTTGTAACAGATTGCTTTCCTCCAACTTCAACAGTTATGTCTCTGTAATAATTTGCTTTTTGACTTTGTTTAGCTGAAATATGGATATTTTCTCCCCATATGCTTTTTTCCCACTCAATGTTATTTTCTTGAGACCATTGTAGAACATGTAAGTATTCCATTGTGTGAATACACCACAGTTTATTCATTCTGGTAATGATGGACATTTTTTATTACAAATGCTCAAAGGCTAGTGGTCTGTTGATTCAAAAATGAACTGCTGGGATTTCCCTGGTGGTCCAGTGGCTAAGAATCACCACTTCTAATTCAGGGGGCCCAGGTTTTATTCCTGATCAAGGAACTAGATCCTGCATGCCACACTAAGACTCATTGCAGCCAAATAAGTAAGTTAAAAAAAAAAAAAAAAAAAACTAATTGTTTCAGAATATTGCTTCAGAGTCAGCTCTCCATATCTTTGAGTTTTGCATTCAGATTTAACCAAGGACAGATCAAAAGTGTTCAGGAAGGGGAAATTCCCCAAAGCAAAGCTTGTGTTTGCCTGACTTGGCAACTATTTACATACAATTTACACTATGTTTACAACTATTTTCATAACGTTTGCATTTTTTTAGGTATTATAGGTAATATAGAGATAATTTAAGGTAAACAATGGGGGTGGAGGATGTGTTGTGCCTGGGTTGTGTGTATACGTTAGTCACTGAGTTGTATCCAGTTCATTGTGACCTTAATGGTTGTGGTCCACCAGGCTCCTCTGTCCATGGGATTCTCCAGGCAAGAATACTGGAGTGGGTTGTCATGCCCTTCTCCAGGGGATCTTCTTGACCCACAGATTGAGCCCAGATCTCTTGCATTACAGGAGGATTTTTTTTACCACCTGAGCCACCAGGGAAGCCAGTGTACAGGTTATATGTAAATATTATGCCATTTTCTATAAGGGACTTGAGCATCTGCAGAGCTTGGTATCTGTAGGGGTTCCTGGACTTTATTCTCCACAGATGCCAAGGGAGAATTACCAGTAGTGTGAAGGAGAACAGTCAGACTTGACTTTTTGCCAGGATAGCGGGTGTTGATGGTGGAAATGAGAAATCTGTGTGCCTTCCCCCTCCCCACATTGAAGCTTTCAGAATATGCGGAACTTGCTTTCTCTCTCTCTCTTTTTTTGGCCATGCCTCATGGCTTGTGGAATTTTAGTTCTCCAACAAGAGATTGAACCCCATCCCTCAGCAGTGAGAACACAGATGGCCAAGTCCTAACCACTAGATGTTCCTGAAACTTGCTCATTTTAAGTAAAAACTCTCCAGGATGCAGGACACACACACACATGCACACGCACAGTATTCCATAGAAAAACCTGTGTGTGCTGATCAGGTTCAGTTTCCGTTGCTTAAGAAGAATCTTAGATGATTATTGCAATTTCTAATATTTTTATTCTCCCACTGGCCTTCAAAAAAAGATCCAAGAAGAAATTTCACTTTAGTGAGAAGACTTGTTTAAATCAAAGACACTTGTTTTAATTCAGAAAAGTTTCTTGGGGACCTCACTGGCTGTCCAGTGGTTTTAGACTCCTTCTGAGCTTCCAGTGCAGGGGGCATGGATTCAATCCCTGGTCAGGGAACTAAGATCCCACACACCTTGCTGTGTGTGTGGCAAAAAAAAAAAAAAGTTTCTTGATTAATGCAGAAGGCCAACTTGGAAAAGCTGATTATATATCAGAGTAATTTTATTTTGCTCCTAAGAGAAACTCCTTGAAAGCCAGATCCAGGCTGACTTTTTGTTTGGCTGGTTCACATTCTAGGTGGGAAGCTGCTGCAGAGCCGGCCCCTGGTTCAGAAACGTTGCTTTCAGAATTACTGTTCAAGCAAATGTTGTGTCAGGGTCCTCCGTCAGTTGTGGGTGAACCCTCACGGTAGTCGGTGCACCCCAAGAGCCTGCGTCCAAGGACGTGTCCAGTGGACTTGGGGGTCTGCCGACCTGTGACTGGGCTCTAACAGTGGCCTGTCTTCCAGCTTTCATGACACTGGTGGTCACACTGCTGCACGTGTTCTGGGGCATCGTGTTTTTTGATGGCTGTGAGAAGAAGAAGTGGTACACCCTTCTTGTAGTTCTTCTCTCCCATCTGCTGGTGTCAGCCCTGGTGAGTATTGCTACTCTGCTCAAATTCAGTTTTAGAGCTTTAAGTCCACACGTCTGAAGTGATAGATTCCACTCTAAGTAAAATACACTCTCAGCATAATGAGGAAATTCAGAAAAAGTCATTTAAAAGAATGAATGACTGATAGATAAATCATCCAAGTCTTACTATAGAAAGATAACTATTAATTTGTTGGCTGATCTCATAAACTATTTCTTTTTGGTAGGTGTCTTTCGTGTAATTAAGTTAGTCAAACCTGAAATAGTCTTGCATTATGCTTATGTTATGGAACACATTTTAAGCAATTTCTACATTATTATGGATCCTTTTAATATTTTCATTTTAGTAGCTTTTTATATCATTGCATAAAATTATAGTTTGCTTAACTGATCGATCATTTGTTTTTCTACTTTTAGTTATTAGAAAGCTGTTTTGAATTGAACATCATTGTATATGAAACTTTTTCAATACGTTGTTCCGATTCTAAGGAATGGAGTTATGAAGTCAAATGGAATATTTTTAAATATTTTAAGATATTAAAGCCCTTGGTGCAGATTGCTAAAATTCTCTCCAAAAGGGTTGTACTATTGTTACTCATTCTGATTAATATCAAGAGTGCCTGGGACTTCCCTGGCCGTCCAGTGGTTAAGACTCCAAGTTTCCAATGCAGAGGGCTCAGGTTTGATCCCTGGTTAGGGAACTAAGAGCCCACCCACATGCCACATGGCCAAAAAAATGTGAAACCCCCTCCCAAAGAGTACCCATCTTAATCCCTCCTCAGTGGTATTAAAATGCCAGTTTTCAAAAGAAAGTTGAAAAGGATACTTGACTAGGTGTATTTCTAAAGCACTGTTTAATGCTTTGGTCTGCCTTTGATCATAACTCGTCATATACTTATATCAGAGTGATCCCAGCCATTGCCTCATCTAGACCTTCATCATTTCTCACCTAAAGTATTGAAAAGTTCTATCTGATGGTGTCCTGCTTCATGTTTCTCTCCTCTCTATCTATTTAGAGTTCATATCAAGTTTTCTTATACTGGACTCTGCTCTCTCACCCATCTAAAGAACAGTCTTAACATTTCAGTCATACTAAAGTTACCCTTAATATGATGGCAGCTGCTGCTGCTGCTAAGTCACTTCAGTTGTGTCTGACTCTTTGTGACCCCACAGATGGCAGCCCACCAGGCCCCTCCATCCCTGGGATTCTCCAGGCAAGAACACTGAAGTGGGTTGCCATGTCCTTCTCCAATGATGGCAGCTGCTGCTGCTAAGTCACCTCAGTCATGTCTGACTCTGTGCGACCCCATAGACAACAGCCCACCAGTCTCCTCTGTCCCTGGGATTCTCCAGGCAAGAACACTGGAGTGGGTTGCCATTTCCTTCTCCAGTGCATGAAAGTGAAAAATGAAAGTGAAGTCGCTCAGTCGTGTCCGACCCTCAGCGACTCCATGGACTGCAGCCTTCCAGGCTCCTCCGTCCATGGGATTTTCGAGGCAAGAGTACTGGAGTGGGGTGCCACGTCCTTCTCCAATGATAGCAATTATGTAAAGTCAAATCTGCATGGAAAAATAATTGGAGAGAGAATGCATTAAAGTATTAACAGTTTTCATCTCTGGATGGGTTCTTTTATTCTTTATGGTTTTCAGCACGTTCCAAAGTTTCTACAGTATATACTTTAATAATCAGAAAGGAAATTGCAAGAGAAAGCCAATGTCCTTCTTATGGATCCAGTCCACCATTCATTCATTCAACAAATAGTGCCTTCTGTGTTCCAGGCACTGTTCTAGGTGAGCAAAACAATTTACAGAAAAAAACCAAGACTCTTCCTTTACCATCTAGTGGAGAGAAAGGGACAATAAGCAATAGACATAATAAAACAAAATATGTTAGAAATTGATTGGTGCTGTCGGAAAAAGGGAAAGAAGAATGGGTTCAAAGAGTTCAAGGGATTTCCCTGGTGGTCCAGTGGGGAAGATGCTATGCTCCCATTGTAGGGGACTTGGATTCGATTCCTGGTCAGAGAACTAGATCTCACATGATACAACTAAGACCCAGTACAGCCAAAATAAATAATTAAAAAAAAAAAGATTCTAGGTTGTAGGGGCTGGGGGTGTTGTATTTTCAAACTAGGTAGTTAAAAGCAGGCTTCATTGTGAAGGTGAGATTTAAGCAAAGAAGGGAAGTTGGTGATGTGGCTGTCTGGAGAAGGAACATGACAGACTAAACAGCTAGTGGCAAAGTCCTAAGACTGAAGAACATGCTTGGCATGTTTATGGAAGCGAGAGTAGCCAGAACCATGAGCCAGAGGAAGTTAGTAGGAGATACTGTCACAGATTTGAAAATGGGAATGGAAGTAGTGGTTGGAAATGCAAACCATATCTAGATAATGCAAGGCTTGGGCTTTTAGCCTTAGTGAAATGGATTCATTGTAGGACAGGGACTTGATTTGAATCACGTTTCAAAAGACTCACTTTGACTGCTGTTTTCAGAGTAGACTGTATCAGGGGAAGAAATGAAATCATCAAGAGAAGAATGGGGCCACCTTGGGTGAGATGGCAGTGGAGACGATGCGAAATGCTCAGATTCAGGACATGTTTCTGATAGTAGAGCTGACAACTGCTTCCTGACAGACTGGATAAGGCAAGGGAGAGGAAGAGGAGCCAAGGACATCTTCAACACTTTGAGCCTGGGCCACCCAAAGGATGGAGTTGCCATCAGCTGGGATGGAGAAACTTGTGAGGGGCGAGCAGGTGTCCTCTTTGGGCCTGGTACCTTGGAGGGGCCTGTTGGACATCCAAGTGGAGATGTCAGTTGGGTATTTGGATGAAAAAGTCTGGAGTTTGGGAGAGAAATCCAAGCTTAAAAAGGTCATTACAGGGAGTGAATCTAAGCAGACGAGACAAGAGGCCAGAGGACTAAGCCCTGGGGCATTCCAACCTTGAGGCTGGGGCAAGAGCAGAAGCCAGCCGTGGAGACTGAGAAGGAGCAAGTTAGTGACGCAGGAAGAGAGCCAGGAGTCAGGTGTCCTGAAGCTAAGTGTCTTAAGGAAGAGAGAGTGATGAGTTGTAGCAGAGGCCAGTGGAATAAAACCCAGACTTCTCTGTTTGACATCAGCCTCTTACTGAATCTTACTGGTGCTAAACTTACCTCTTGCTGCTCCCCATAGTTCATATCATACACTCTGTCTAAACTGACCCAGCGTGGCTCGCAGGTTGTTCATGCTGTTATATCTGCAGTGATGGGTCTCCCCCTAACCTAGCTCAGTTTGGAAAACTGTTCATTTCGTGTGAGGCCTTCCTGGAAAAGGTGCACATTTCTGAAGGCACTATCCTAGCCCTTTTTTATAGCTGTGTTATAACCCTTCTCCCTGGCCAGCATTATTTTATTTGATACAGCTTTTACATCTACTTCTCCAATTAGGGTTTGATCATCAAGGATGGGATCTTATCTTGTCAATCTTTGTATCCTGAATCCCTGGCACATAGGAGATGGCCAGTAACTATTGCTGAATATTGAAGAGTTTATATTATTCTCTCTGATGATTGAAAAGGACCCAGAAAATTTGAAAGATTACATACCAAAATGTTAACAATAGTTGTCTCTGAATGACAGATTTCAGAAAACATGTAAGTTTTATGAATATAGCACATGTACAGTAAAGCATATAAATCAGAAGCGTACATCTTTTTTTTTCTGATCTTTGGGCTTCTCTGAGCAGCATGTGGGATCTTATTTCACCAACCATGGATCAAACCCACACCCCCTGTGTTGGAAGCGCAGTCTTAACCACTAGACCACCAAGGTCCAGTGTGTACATCTTGATGAATTTTCCCAGTGTGAACACACCAGTGTCACTGGAGCCCAAATGAAAGCTGAAACATCTGCTCCCGTGAGCTTCCTGCTTCCCCGCCGCCACCCCTCCAGGGATAAACACGGTCCTGACTTCTGACTCGATAGCTTACCCTGCCTTTTGGTATTATTTAAACAGAACGGTACAGTGTTTGCTCTTGTGTCTGACTCCTTTCACTCAGTCTTTGTTTGGGAAAGTAATTTGTTTATAGCTATTGATTGCTGTTTCTTTGCAGAATAGTGTGCTATGGTATGAGTATACCATAATTTATCCATTCCACAACAGGCATTTATGCTGTCTCCAAGTTTTATCCATTGTGAACAGTACTGCTTTGAACATTCTAGTGTATATCTCTTGGTAAAATGTATGCACATGTCTTCTGGATATATACCTGGGGTAGAATTCCTTGTCATGGGGTGTACATGTCAATTGTTCGTACTACTCACTTTTTCAGAGAGGTTGTATCAACTTACATTCCACCATTAATTTATGAATTGTATTTTCTCCACCTCTTCACCAACACTTAGTATTGCATTCTCTTTATTGTTACCCTTATCTAGCACTGGATGTGTAGTGGTGTCCCATTTTGGTTTTCATTTTCATTTTCCGGATGGTGAATGAAGTTGAGCATGTCTTCCTATGTTTATCAGCCATTTGGATAATTCTCTTGTGATGTGCTTTTTCACATCTTTCACCCATCATTCTACTGGGTCATCTGTCTTTTTTTTTTTAGGTTCTTTTTTGGTATTCTCTAAAAGAGGCTTTTATTAGATATGCCTGCCTAGTCACTTCAGTCTTGTCTAACTCTTTGTGACCCTATGGACTGTAGCCTGCCAGGCTCCTCTGTCCATGGGATTCTCTAGTCAAGAATAGTGGAATGGGTTGCCATTTCCTTCTCAATTATTAGATATATGTATTATAAATAACTTTTCCTACAGCGTGGTTTGTCTTTACATTCTCTTAATGTTGAATGTTGTGTAAAAATTAGCCTATCTGAATTTCAAGTTTTAAAATTTATTTTACTTATACATTTTAATTTTCTATAATCACGTATTATTTCTGTAATTGTTTCAAAGAGATAATTTTATTAAAGAAACAAGCTAAAAAAGAGATGGAAGGTAGCTTAGCACCCTACAAAGTATGTTAAAACTCGGCAGATTTGAGGAATAGAATCATCCTTAAGAAACTGAAGGAGAACCTGAAGGCTCAGTGCCTGCCATGCCCCCAGATGCCTCCTGAGAAAAGCAGTCTTTCTGCACAAGTTGCTGTCTACAGAATCAGCCTGTGGCCCTGGCCAGAGCGGGTAGGAAGGGGTTGGGGCTTTCACGCAAGGGAATGTGCAGGCAGGCGAGGGTAAGGACACTGAGGTGCTGGGGAGCACTCCCCCTGAAACCTTGACCCAGTCAGAGCCTCTTCTTTCTTAAAAAGAACCCATTTCTCCACCTTATCCTGGTCGAGCAGAGAAAGTATTCCAAACCTAATTCTTTGCGACCTTACTCCTTCTGTCCTCTGTCACCAGCCTTACCCTCTCTTCACTGGCACATAGACATATCTGGGTTTGGGGCTCGCTTTTGTTTTATTTGGCTGCACCAGGTTGTTGTTGTAGCATGTGGAATCTAGTTCCCTGACCAGGGGTTGAAGCCAGGCCCCCTGCTTTGGGGGTGTAGAGTCTTAGCCACTGGGAACCACCAGTAAAGTCTCTAGACATATCTTAAATAAAACTCTTCATTATTGCCAGTTCTCTTTCTAGCCATGATTTTTTTTCCCTAGTCTGCATCACAGCGAAATTTGTCATGTTCCTAGTGCATTCTGGCTTCTGTCCAACCGTTCTTCTAAGACTGCATGTTTCAAGATCAAAAAGGACCTAATCATTCCATATCTAAAGGATGCTGCTGTTGTTGTTGTTGTTTTTTTTTTTTTTTTAAATCTCAGCAGCCTGTAGGAGTTGGCCGCCCCCTCTTCGTAACATTTCCTCTTTTGGCTTCTGCATCCTGCTGTCCTGGTTCCCTCTCACCCCACTCCTTGCTCTTCTCAGATGCCTTGCTAACTCTTTTTCAGTATGAGTCAAGCCAGTAGGGTGGTGTTGGCGCTTTTGCTTTCCTCCTGCAGTACTAAACAGCGCAGATACTTTATAACTGTTCTCAGGACTGGAGCTTGACTTCGCTTTTCCCTTCTCTCTACAGTAGCTCTGTGGGTAATTGCATTCATAGCCGTAGCTTTAAGACCGTTTATGAACTGTGCTTCTGTATTTCTCTTTCTAGCCCAGGCCTCTCCTCAGAGCCTCATATTCATAAACCTAACTGCTTACCTGACACCTGTTTTTTTTTTTTTTTTGACCATGCATCACAGCATTGGGGATCTTAGTTCTCCAACCAGGGATTGAACCTGTGCCTCTGCATTGAAAGTATGGACTCTTTAACCAATGGACCACCAGGGAAGTCCCCTGACACCTGCTTTTTGAAATCTCAGAGCCAGCCCACTCTTAGTATGTCCTCTTTGGACTTGGTTCCCACCTATCACTCCTAGCTTAGTCTTTCCCCAAGTTTTTTAAGCTTGGTCTTCCTCAAGTCTTGCCTAGCTTATTACTATTGCTGTTTCCTTAAAGCCAGAACCATGGAAGTCACTCCTGGGCTGTCTGTTTCTCTCACATGCCATCCACCAGCAAGTCAAGTCCTGTCCCTTCCTGAAATCCATTCTCTCCATCTCTACCACCACCACCCTGGACTAAGTCACCATCCTCTACTCTCCTCATCCAGTGAGGAGTCTTCTTAACTATTCTCCCTGCTTTCACCATAGCCTCCTTGAATCCACTCTCTGCAGTTTAAAAATCTAAAATTGTTCAGCTCCCTGACCTAACACCCTTCTGCGCCCCTTCATTGTTCTGAGGGTAAAAGCCACACTTAGCACCGACATGCCTACCTGGCCCCTGCCTTCCTCTCCTATCTCGTGCTTGCTCTCCACACTTATACATCATTATAGCGGCTCTCAGAGCCTCAGCTGCACCAGACTCTTTGCCCTGCTTGGGTTCCCCCCCTCAGTCTAAACCAGGCCGGCTCACACCTCCTCTTGTAAGTCTCAGATTAAATGCCGTTTTCTCAGCGCCTTCCTTGTCCACCTTGAGTGGATCACTTTGTTCCTAACCTTTACTAGCACCATCTCAGTTGTAGTTGTTCTGTCCTAGCATTTATCACAATGTGTAATTATTTATTTTTTATTATTTATTACTGTGGCTGCACTGGGTCTTCACTGCAGTGTGCAGGCTCTCTAGTTGTGGCATGTAGGCTTAGTTGTCCCCTGGCATGTGAGATCTTAGTTCCCTGATCAGTGATCGAACCCATGTCCTCTACGTTAGAAGGCAGATTTTTAACCACTGGGCCACCAAGGATGTCCCTGTGATTAGTTATTTGTTTCTTCATTCATGCCTGTCTCCCTTACTGCTATAAGCGCTGCTAGGATAGGCACTGTGGTCTTCACTAGTACCTTGTGGCACCTCATCAGTGGTTTTCAAATGAACTTTTGGAACCCTCAGCAATTGTGCAGCTGAAAAAGAGATGCTGTTCCCTCTTGTTCCCTTGATTACAGAGGGTGGCTCAGATGGTAAAGAATCCACCTATAATATAGGAGACCCAGGTTTGATCCCTGGGTTGGGAAGATCCCTGGAGAAGGGATGACAGTCCACTCTAGAATGGTTGTCTGGAAAATTCCATGGACAGAGGAGCCTGGCAGGCTGCAGTCCATGGGGTCACAAAAAGAGTCAGACACAGCTGAGTGACTAACACTTTCACTTGCAACACAGACTTGTCTTAACTTTCTTAATTCTCAAAGCCAGTTAATACAAACATGATTATAAACTGGACCCTGGTTGTATAACATCTATCTTCTATTGGGTATTTCATTAGGTCTGGCTTCTGATTACCTTCTAGGGTTGCCCTTTGAATACAGCAAAGCACAGGCTTATGGGCTAGTTTCTGTTGAACAGGTTAATTCCTGTGTGTCTGTGGGCCCATGACATACATTAGATGTTTGGTGAAACACACCTCCACTATTGAAAGTATTTCATATTTTCCATTATCTTAGGTTATTCCACATATTTAATAAGGTTGCTTTTCTTTCCCTCTGCAGACCTTAATCAGTCCTCACTATGGATTAAATCTGGTGTTGGCATATATCATCATGGTGCTCATGGGCGTCTGGGCCTTCTTTGTTTCTGGAGGCAGCTGCCGAAGCCTGAAACTCTGCCTGCTCTGCCAAGATAAGGACTTCCTCCTCTTCAACCAGCGTGCCAGATAACCTCTGAGAACCAGCACTTCTCAAACAGTAAGCTGCCTCATTAGAGGAAGCACAACTGTGCCTTTTTCTAAACATCCCTTTTTCTGGTGGAATTTAGAAGAAACCAAACTATTTAGACTCGATTTGACATTTATGCAACAGCTTTCTGAAAGGGATACATCTGTGGTGTGCAGCCTGTGCATGTTAGAACTTCCTGGGGAAACAGAGAATACCAATCTCTGGGCTCCATCTCCAGATTTAATTGGTCGGGGCACGTGGTAATTCTTTTAAAGCTTCCTAGATGACACCGATGTGCAGCTAGGTTGAGAATCATCGCTGCCCCAACAGGAACTTCCTGAGAACACTGTAGGTGAATAAGAATCAGATGTCTTGCTGTCTGTTAACTCAGCCTGCACTGAGCGAGTATCTGAACATAAATCCTGGTTAGCCTGTGTCTTTCGAGTTCTGAAGTCACAGAAGGCTAAAGGGCTATCATCTCTATGAACTGTTTTCATGTACTTCACTGGTACCCTGTTTCATGAGAACATGGGAGGCCATGCTTCAAACTACAATAATACATTGCACTGACGCTATAATCATTTAGCCAAAGTAAGCTATTGACGAATAGACTGTATTTTTCTCTACTCTTTCCAGTTTTGATTTTGCTTTTTTGAAGCATTACATTGTTTTTGAGCATAGGTTCCATTTCTTTAACTAAAACCCAATTGTTTTCCAACTTCCCGGGAAGATGATATAAAACCAAGAATTTTTGTGTAACTTCTGTAAGTCCTGGGCTTAAGGCTCTTCATGGGCTCTGCCCCAGGGCAGTGTTTACCAGCCGAGTGCTCACTGCTGGACTAGTTGACCTGAAGTCGATTGTTCTATCTCTGAGCAGCTCTGCAGGTTGCTGAGTGATGTACCCTGGGACAGGCTTCACTGGAGCTGGCAGAAGTTTACTAAAAGCAGGACGAGAAGTAGCCAGTAGATCAGTGTTGACACTCGTAATTTGCTCCTGTGATATTAACTAGCACATTCGCCCCAAAGAGTGTAGTGGAAAATTAGGAATATGTCTTAAATTTGCCAAATTCATGCTTTTAACGTAGTCCATGTAATCTTTAGATCTTGTAAATGTCTCTGGATTTTGTTGGCAGATAGAGCATTCCCTTTATAGGCATATCTAAGATGTATGTTCAGCTTCCAAACGACTCTTTTTTGGTTTCCTCTGTAAAGAGAAATTGTGCCTTTACTAAGGTAGAAATTGCTCCCTGTTGATGACTTTTAGGGAGCTGCTGGTATGAAATGGAAATTCTGAACACATTAAAGTGAGAACCTCAGTGAACCCCATATGTGCAGTAGACCAGCCAAAAGAAATAGAAGCAGCAAATGAAAGGGTTCGCTAGTGAGGTGACAGATGGGAGAATTTGACAAGATTTTAACAGATATGCTTAAAATGGAAATGCAGCCAGTATTTTGAGTTAGTCACACATCATTCTAAGAACCAGAACCTTACATGTGAACTAGACCTTTATCAGTGAAATCCCCTCTCATGTTTAAATTATTTGAATTTTTCAATCCTGGGATTCAGGAGCAGTAGGGTTTCTGCAAAACTATAAACAGTTTTGTAAGCAATTATAGTTATTCCCCTAAAGTTTATTTCAGCACTGACACCAGTGTTTTGGCTGGGGTTTGCAATTTTCCACCTTTATACAAGATTTTCTTTAGACTAGGTGAGTTACAGAAGAGTCAAGGGCATAGAGACTGAATAGGAAATCTACTGTGCAGAATTGAAGGGAATTATATACCCATTGACCTGGGCTTCATTCCTATTAGAACGTGGTATTCTTTGATGAACAGGATATAAGAAAAAGATACTGTTGGTTATAACAGTTGACTTACAAATCTCTTGAATGGATAATCTGGTAAAATGTTTGCTGATCTTTAAAGTGTAGAAATATCTGAGAATATTGATGTTAGTCATACTTGAGCTCTGAGGATGTCTTCTGTGCATTAATAATTCAATATTAAGAATCTGGGATATTGCAAAATTTCATTTGTAAACGCATCTCAGGCAGGAAGAAAATTTTCTTGATGGTGAGACTGTCATTTTAATTCAGGAAATTGTTTAGTAATTATTTAGTAATCCATGACTACCTATGAATAAAGGAACTTTGTAGCTCCTTATTTCTCTTGTGAGTGTTGCCATTCAGCTTAGGCACTGTTACTGCAAATAACCTTGCTTTGCCTGATGCCAAGGAAGCCTGGAGGGAGAGCAGTCTTCCTCTGCTGTGTATATATATTGAGGTGTGCTTTCTTTTATCTTTTCTCTTTTTTTGCATTTGTTACCTCTAAGGAACTTTCTGAGCCCTAATAGTCTTTGGAGAGGAGGTGATGGTAGAAATCTTGTATGTTCTCCTCCACACGGGGCTTTCTCAGTTTGGAGGGAAGTAAGGCTGTAGTTCAAGTTGACCGTGGAATGTGAATGTCGTTGCAGCGCTTGACTCTGTTGCCGTGTGAATAAGTGAGATCAATTATGGGTCTCTAATAAATTTTTATTATTATTTTTTTAACTCATTTGAGTTAGTGGTTGTAGCTGGAGACGTTTTTTTACCCTTGATCGTGGCCTGTATGACTGGCAATCGAATAGTAGCAGCCTCTTTGGAAGCTTAGTGAAAACATGGCTGAAAGGAATGAATGGTATTGGCAGATTGTATAGAAGATGGCTTTTGTTCCCAACGTTAGTATTTTTCTTCTCAAGCACATTTCATTTTCTGCTGGGAGTGGCAGTTACGGGTATTCTTACTGCATAGAGTTGGTGCAGGAGACAAACAGTCAGGACAGGAGTGTTTTCTCACCTGATCCTCTTCCCACTGGCCTCACACTAGCCCCAAGACAAGGATTAATGGTCAGAGTGGGCCTGAGGGCTCCAGAGAAGCCACAGTGGCAGCCTGTCTCAGGTGTCAGCAGCCGGCTCCCTGGGAAGAACTCCTTGAGAGTGTCAGCTTTTTGTTGACTTAGTTTTCCTAAGGCTCAACCGTTCCCAACTCCAGGTAGACAGATGTCACAACAAAACAGTTTCAGAGTTCTTCTCTTAGAGCACTTTGTATATGATTGCAGTGTTTACATTTCTCATTTAATAAAAGACTTTGCTTCATCCCATTAAGTTTTAGTGTTTAGAGGGCTGGGCACTGTCCTGTACAATATGTATCATTTTCTATAAGTTATACTGTTATGTCATGTATACTTGCGATATCAGACCTTACGTTCAGTACATGATGCCATAGACTTTCCAGACCTGTATTTTCCAGTAAACAATAAAAAGATTGTCACGACTTGTTTCTCGTGTTTCCTCCTCTTTGGAATAGTGTATCCTTCAGTATCTGTTACTACAATTTTTGCCTCTTATAAAATTTGATTGAATGTTGTTTGTAACTGGTCATCTCTGAGATTCTTTTCAAAGAGAAATCTTTGTTTTCTGATTTAAAATTCAAAAGGCTGATTTCATTTCTGTTTGTTCAGAAGCAGTTTGGTGCAGGGAAATTCCTTGAGGTGTCATAAACCTAGTGGAGGAGAATTCTCGAAGATCCTGAATGCCCTTGAAAAAGTCTCCTAAGTAATTGTGAGATAGTAAATTTATAAACCATCATGGAATCCTGGCTAAAGATGGCAGTTGGTTGACCAGGATAGTATAATTTAGTTTCTACCAGTGACCCTGAGCAGCCTGTAGAGTCATTTTTGTTTTTCCTTCCCTTGGTGTGGAGTCAGTGTGGCTAAAGGGCCGAGCTTGGCCTCCACCATCAGACAGGTTACACAGAGAGTTGTCAGGGCCTGAAACTCGATACCATGTGATGTGTCCTGATACTGGTTTAAAATGAGGCTGCTCCCCGTTTATGTTAACTGTGTTACTCGGTGACATATCCTCAGGAACCAAGGATTCTGGCCTAACTTCCCTGGTGGTCCAGGGGTTAAGAATCTGCCTTCCAATGCAGGAGATGCAGGTTTGACCCCTGGTCGGGGAACTAAGATCCCACATGCCATGGAGCAACTAAGTCTGCCTGCTGCAACTACTGAGCCTGAGCACTGCAACTAGAGAAGCCCACGTGCCGCCTGGAAGTGCCTGTGCCTTGCAAGAAAAGATCCCGTGCCCCATAAGGGGAGCTCCCACGTGCTGCAGCGAAGATCTCAAGTGCCGTAACTAACGCCCAATGCAGCCAAATACATACATAAATAATTGACAAAATAGTAACAAAAACATAACTTGTAAGAGAAAAGGTAGGCTTTCCTCAGATGACAGCCCAGATTCATGTACAATTTCTCTGTTCCTTCTGCACTAGAATTGTGGCTCTAGTTTAATTATTATTTGTTTGATATTTAGTTGGAACAGGATTTCCCTGTGACCAGCCTCAACACATAAGAAACCTCCAATGGAAAGAACTACGTATTTTACCTTTGCCTCGTTGAGAATGCTGAGTGAAGGAACCGCTCCAGGCTTATGGTCTCAGCCTCTGTAGAAGAATTGGGGATTTGACACATTCTAAGGGGATGACAGTAGATTATAAGCCCTGAGTTTAATATTCAGTGATTAGTAGGTGGTACTCGTTGCTTAAGTGTGGGTCACTGTAAATCCTGCTTCTACCTGATAGTAAATCTATACGCATTTTTTGTGCTTGAGCAAAATTAGAGATGAAATCTAGTGTTTAATCAAGGCTCATCATGCACAGAACATTGTATCAGATATTTTATTGTGTGGATGTAAGAGAGAGACTTTAAAAGGGTAGAAAAGAACAAGATGGTGAGGATCATTGTTTTTCGAGAATATATAAGGCAGCTACAAAATGTAGGAAATGATATCGAATAGCTTGAATACATAAGATGATAGTTAAAGTTTTAGACATGAAGAAGGGTACCTGGGTCATGGATGTATATCAGAGGAAAAGGTGGGACTGTGAGCTGAGCTCTGGGTGCACTCCAATTGACAGGTAGAGGTGGTAGATCACTGAGGAAAGAAGAAAAACCAGGAGGGCATGATGGCCTGGGAGCTAGGGGGATGTATGTCAAATGCTGCTGAGCAATGACTAACATGAGAATTCTAACTAACAGAAAGAATTGATCTTTGCTTATGGAGAGATGAAATTTTCTGGTGACTGATAAAAGTAGTTTCAGTGTAGAGCTGAATACCTAAATGGAGTGGATTATAGAGATTGAGAGATAAAGAAGTAGCTGCAGCATGTAGTATGCAGATAACCATATAATTATAATAGGGGAGTTGGATGATAGCCCGAGAACGATGTGGGAGCAGGAGGGGGCATTCTTCTGCCTTTGTTTTTTTCCCCTCTATAATATTGCACTGTAACAGCATGTTTATAAGAAGATGGGATGATTCAGTGGAAAGGGAAAAATTGATGTAGTAGAGGGGATAATTGCCAAAGTAGATTCCCTGAGGAGAGAATGCAGTGGAACGTTTTCAGCATTAAATGTTAGATCAGTTAAAATGTTTAAAAACAAGAACTTAAACTTTTACTTTAGAAACAGAGGAGGGACTTCCCTGTCAGTCCAATGGTTAAGTCTCTGCACTTCCAATGCAGGGAGTGTGGGTTTGATCATTGGTCAGGGAACTAAGATCCCACATGCGAGAGGCCAAAAAGAGTTTTTAGAGACAGGGGAGCAAACTAAAGCTAAAATAAGCAGAAGAAAGGAATTCAGAAGAGAAGAGCATACAAGAATAGTGTAAGTCAGATAGAAAGCAGAAAACAGTGGAGAAATCAGTGAGATGAAAATCTTCTTTGAGAAAATCAATACAGTTGATAAAACTGTGTCCAGATTGATAAGGAGAAAAGAGAGGATACAAAATATGAATATCGGTAATAAGTGAAGATATCACCACAGCATCTACATTATTAAATAAACGGAATATTATGAAGAACTTAAAGGTAATAAATTAAAATTTTAAATGAAGCAGACAAATTCCATTTTAATAAAGCTCACTTAAGGGACTTCCCTGGTGGTCCAGTGGTTGGGAATCCATCTTCCAGTACAGGGGGCTTGGGTTTGATCCCTGGTTGGGGAACTAAGATCCCATGTGCCTCGGGGCATCTAAGCCTGCCTCCCACAACTACTGAGCCTGCATTCTCTCGAGGCCACGCTCTGCAACTAGAGAAAGTCCTCATGCCTCAAGGAAGAGCTTGTGCAGCCAAAATTTAAAGAAAACAAATTTTTAATTAAATAAAAACTTACTCGAGAAGGACTCGAAAATCTGAATATCCTTATATCTCTATGCTACTGCTGCTGCTAAGTCGCTTTAGTCGTGTCCGACTCTGTGCGACCCCATAGACAGTAGCCCACCAGGCT
The DNA here is from genome assembly GCA_006410615.1 of Neotragus moschatus. Classification (NCBI taxonomy): domain Eukaryota; kingdom Metazoa; phylum Chordata; class Mammalia; order Artiodactyla; family Bovidae; genus Neotragus; species Neotragus moschatus. Next base: position 3,469,257 of record SJYA01001621.1, read on the forward strand.
TCGACATCCCTGGGATTCTCCAGGCAAGAACACTGGAGTGGGTTGCCATTTCCTTCTCCAATGCATGAAAGTGAGAAGTGAAAGTGAAGTCGCTCAGTCGGGTCCAACTCTCATATCTCTATAGACTGTGTTTTTTCTTGCCTCTTAATGTGCCTTGTAATTCTTGACTGAAAGCTGGACATATGAGTGGGTAGTAGTAACTGAAGTAAATAGGCCTTTAATATAAGTTTTGTGTCAGTCTGAGCAAGAGTTGGACTGTGTTTAATGTTAGCTGCAGTTCTAAGTACCAGAGGATTCCGGTCCTTCCAGTGGCCTTGCTTTTGTCTCCCCTCTTGACTTTGGGCTTTCCCATGTGCTCCTTCTCAAAGAAAGTCCATGTCTTGCAGATCTTTGAACTGTAATCCACTGTTTTTGTATTGGAGCCCTGTTGGTTGACAGTAAGGTTGGTGTGGAAGACTATAATCTTAAGACTAAATCTGCTTTTTGGTGAGCCTACATCCCTTAACCTTCTCTAATGAAGGTGAGAAAAATACTGATTTTCGCTTTTAAAGTTTTATTACTCTAAGTGTGGGAGTGACAGCTTTCAAGCTCTTTATATATTGGAGCTAACCAGAAATTCCTTATGTGTATTAAAGACTCTGAATTTGTAGTTTACATAAATTCCTAAAAGGCTTCACTGAAGAATTCTACCAAAAAAGATATGTTATAAAGCTGTAGTTATCAGAACATTATAGTATTGGCATAAAAAAAAAACAGACATATAAAACCATTGAACTTCTAGAAGAAAACAAAGGCAGTACTCTGGTATCAGTTTTAGTAATATTTTTTTGAATATGTCTCAAGGAAAAAAAGCAAAAATAAATGGGACTACATCAAACTGAAAAGCTTTCTGCACAGCAGAAGAAATTATCATCAAAACAAAAAGGCCACTTACGGAATGGGAGAAAATATTTGCAAATAACATATCTGATAAAGAGTTAATAAAATATATAAGGAACTCATAAAACTCAACATCAAAAAGAAAACCCACAAACAATCCAGTTAAACAACCAGAGAATCTGAAGACATTTTTCCAGAGAAGACATTTAGTTGGCCAACAGGCACATGAAAAGGTGCTCCATGTCACTAATCACCAGAGAAATGCAGATCAAAACTACACTGAGATATCACCGCACACCTGTCAGGCGGTATCATCAGAAAGGCTGCAAGTAACAAGTAATGGCAAGGATGTAGTGAAAAGGCAAGCCTCTGGATTGTTGATGAGAATGTAAGTTGATTTAGTCACTATGGAAAACAGTATGGAGGTTCTTCAGAAAGTTAAAAATAGAACTACTGTATGTTCCAGCAGTTCCACCCATTGGTATTTCCAAAGAAAACAAAAACACTAATTAAAAAAAAATACATGCACCCTGTGTTCATTGCAGCATTTATAATAGCCAAGATATGGGAGCAATCAAAGTGTGCCCATCGATAGGTAGATGGGTGAGGAAGCTGTGCTATATATATTTATATGAGGTGAGAGTCGCTCAGGCATGTCTGACTCTGCACCCCATGGATATATATAGTCCATGGAATTCTCCAGGCCAGAATACTGGAGTGGGTAGCCTTTCCCTTTTCCAGGAGACCCTCCCAACTAGGAATTGAACCAGCATTGCAGGCGGATTCTTTACGACCTGAGCCACAAGGGAAGCCCAGTATATTTATACGTGTGTGTGTATAATATAAAATACCATGGAATATTACTCAGCCATAAAAAGAATGAAATCTTGCCATTTTCAACAACATGAGGGTATTAAACTTTGTGAAATGTCAGCAAGGAAAGACAAATACCGTATGATTTCACTTATATGTGAAATTTTAAAACAAACGTAACAGAAACAGTTATAGATACAGAGAACAAAACAGGTGGTTACTAGGGGAAGGGGTAGGGAGAGAAAAGAAATTGGTGAGGGAGATTTAAGAGGTACAAGCTTCCAGTTGCAAAATAAATGAGTCATGGGTATGAAACGTACAGTGTGAGGAATATAGTCAATAACTATAGTATCTTTGTATGGTGACACTTTGTAACCAGATTTATTGTGGTGATAATTTTGAATTATATAGAAATACCAAATCACTACCTTATGTAACATAAGAACTAACATAGTGTTATAGGTCAGTTACACTTGATAATAAATAACAAACAAACAAATGGAAAAAGATCAGATAGATGGTTATCAGAGCAGGGGAGTAGGGGAAGGGGGAAATTGAATAAAGCAGTCATAAACTACTATGACTTTCAGTTAGAAGTTAAATAACTACTAGGGATATAATGTACAACATGATAAATATAATTAACATTGGTGATGGTGGTCATTTAGTTGCTAAGTCGTGTGTGACTCTTGTGATGTCAGGGACTGTAGCCTTCCGGGTTCCTCTGTCTATGGAGTTTTCCAGGCAAGAGTTCTGGAGTGGGTTGCCATTTCCTTCTCCAGTAATTACCATTCCTGAACGTTGTATGTGAAGGTTAAGAGAGCAAATCCTAAGAGTTCTCATCACACACAAATTTTTTTCAGTTTCTTTAATTTTGTATCTGTATGAGATAATAGATCTTCACTAAACATACGGTGATAATCATTTTCCATGATGTATGTAAGTCACGTCATTATAACATATACCTTATTGTTACACAATGCTGTATGTCAATCTCAATAAAATAAAGAACTGTTGAGGATAAGGTTGGAATAGCTTGTTGTCAGCGAACAAACCAGTACAATCCTTTTGGGTGGTAATTTAGCAAAATTTACAAAATATTGATAAGATTTTGAGATGTGTGTTTTTAAATTGTTTAGTTAAGTTTATTGTCTTAAAAAAATTGTATTGGAAAATAATTGCTTTACAATGCCATGCTGGTTTCTGCCACACAGCAATTAAGAGTTAGCCACAGGTATACGTATGTCCCCTCCTCCTCGCGCCTCTCTCGCATCCCCATCCCACCCCTATAGGGTGTCACAGAGCAGCGGCCGAGCTCCCTGTGTCACACAGCAAATTCCCACTGGCTGTTTTCCATATGGTGGTGGTGAGTTTCCGTGCTGCTGTCTCCGTTCATCCCACCCTCTCCTTCCCCGACCATGTTCACAGATCTGTTCTCTGTGTCTGCATCTCCATGGCTGCCCTGCAAATAGTTTTATCACTACCATCTTTCTAGAGTCCATGAGATGTGCATATTTTGAGTCAGCAATTCCTTTTCTAGGAATTGATCCTCCAGAAATAGATCCAGGTACGTAAGCATCTTGTAATAGTCTTGTAACTGTAAAGAATTTGTAATGTCTATCTGTCAATAGAGCTTTGCCTCCAATTGCAGAACACTTTTCAGCCATTTAAAAAGACTGAGGATATTTGGAATATGCTAGAAAACAAAAAGCAAGGTATAAAGCATTTTTCCATTCAGTATTTTAATATGCCAGACATTGTGCTAGATAACAAGAATACAATAGTTAAAGCAAGTGAGATATAGTTATTGAATATTTGAAAATGAATGTTTAACACACAAACATAAATTAATTGTGGAAAGATAAAATTAAATTTTTAGTGGAAATTTCCTGGTGGTCCAGTGCTTAGAGCTCTATGCTCTCACTCCCAAGGACGTGAATTCCATTCCTGGCTGGGGAACTAAGATCCTACAAACCACATGGAATGGCAAAAAAAAAAAAAAAAAAATTTAGCTATGACTGTTTCGAGAGTTAAGAATATGGGGGACTTTTTGGCTTTATACATAATTAGGGGATTTCCCTGGAGGTTCAATGGTTAAGACTTTGCCTTCAATGCAGGGGGCACAAGTTTGATCCTGATCAAACTTGAGATCCCACCTGTCTCGGTGTAGCCAATTTTTTTTTTTACTACATAATTATATACTTATATTTTTAAAGAATGAGTAGATATTATTTACAGAATCAAATTCTGTAATAAATTATGTTTTTGTAATCTAAGCACTTCTGTGATTTATTTTTTGTTGTCCTTATTAGAAAGTATATATGGGGACTTTTCCTGTCAGTCCAGTGGGTTAAGACTCCACGCTTCCAAAGGAGGGACGTGGGTTTGATCTCTAGTCAGGGAATTGAGATCCCCATGCCTTATGGCATGGCCAAAAAGATTTTTAAAAAATCAAATAAATAAAATTGAAAAAAAATAAGATATTATCAAAAAAAGAAAGTATATGATATTTTATGTATCATAAAATATATGATACAAAGCCTTTCACACTCTGATCCCAACTACTGTCCTGCCTCCCACCATTCCCTATCTTCTCTTCCCAGGCATTCTCAAATACATCCCTGAAATCTCTGCTTACTATGTACCAGGGACTCTCAAACCTCTACATCTTTTTTCTTGTTTTTAGCTCCAACCAGAAAGCATGGTGTTCTTCCTTCAAGGTGCTGCTCAAGTGTCACTCTTTGTGAAGTGTTTCCTGATTAGACTCAGAAAAACAAGTGACTTTTTCCACTGTGATTTCTTAACGGTCATGTATGTATGTGTGTGTATATATATACACACATATGTTTTAAATCCAGGAATAATGTACATACAGAAAAATGCACAGATCTTGGAACTGTACGATTGGATGAGTCTTGAAAATGTGTCCGCCTGTCTAACCACCACCCCAGTGAAACTGAGGAGTGTTTACTGTTCCCCAAGTGGTCCCCCGCTTCCTTCCTAGAGGCAGTGGCTTCCACAGAAGCAATGGCTGTTTCCACCTTCTGTCACCATACATTAGTTTTACTTTTGAACTTCATATAAATGAAATAACACAAAGTGTACTCTTTTGTATCTGACTTCTTTCCTCAAGGTAATTTCCTGAGATTCATGTTTTGGGGTATATATATCGGTAAGTTGTAACTTTTTGCTGAATGGTATTCTATCTTAGGGATATACAGTTTGTTTAGTCCTTTTGTTGATAAAGACATGTGGCATCTTTTCACACAACTCTTTAATATATTATGGTTAATGGTTTCTGTCTCCTCAAATTAAGATTGTGATGTCACTTATCATTGAATACAGGTACTGTATCTAAGGAGAAGGCAATGGCACCCCACTCCGGTACTCCTGCCTGGAAAAATCCCATGGACGGAGGAGCCTGGTAGGCTGCAGTCCATGGCGTCGCTGAGGGTCGGACACGACTGAGGGACTTCACTTTCACGCATTGGAGAAGGAAATGGCAACCCACTCCAGTGTTCTTGCCTGGAGAATCTGTATCTAAACCATGGTTGAATCACCATCACTTAATCTGTGTTAAAGCAGACAGTGGTTCCTCATTAAATCTTTGCTACTGAAGAAGGAAATATGAGAAAGATAGTCAGCTGGAAGTTGCTTTGAATGACAGAAGAGAGAGAAAGGAAAATACTGTTTCCTTTTAACACTTTAGACAAACCTGTAGGTTTCTTGACACCAAGCAATTCTCTAGTTCTTGGTGGTGGACACCAGCTGTGTTCTACAATTTATTAACAACTCAGTTCTGACGTTAACTGGCGATATAGCAGATGCCAAAGACTGCGGGCTCAGTCCCACAAGCCTGCCCCTGCTTTATACATCAATTGCAAGTCCCAGGTTGTCACCTGTATCTCTGACTATAATTGCAAGTTCCCATGACTCCTCAGGTCTGATATTTTGTTAGAACAGCTCACAAAACTCAGATAAACATTTACCTACATTTGCCAGTTTGTCATAAAGAATATTACGAGGGATACAGATGAACAGCCAGATAAAGAGGTCCGTAGGTCAAGTATGGAGAAAGGACGCAGAACTTCCATGTCCTCTGTGGGTGCACCCCTGTCCTAGCACCGCCCTTGGCAGCACTCTGAACTTCATTGTTGAGAGTTTTTATGGTCCCACTATGCAGGTAAGATTGATTAAATCACCCCCATTGGTGACTGGGCTCAGTTCCCAGCCACTCTCCCCTTCCGNAGGTCAAGTATGGAGAAAGAACGCAGAGCTTCCATGTCCTCTGTGGGTGCACCCCTGTCCTAGCACCGCCCTTGGCAGCACTCTGAACTTCATTGTTGAGAGTTTTTATGGTCCCACTATGCAGGTAAGATTGATTAAATCATCCCCATTGGTGACTGGGCTCAGTTCCCAGCCACTCTCCCCTTCCGAGGGGTTGGGGTTGGGGCTGAAAGTTCCAGTCACACGGTTATTTCCTCTGGCAACCAGCCCCTATCCTCCAAGCTTCATCACCTCATTTTTTTTAAAATTATTATTTAATTTTGACTGCACTGGGTCTTCATTGCTGCACTTGGGCTTTCTCTGGTTGCAGCAAGCAGAGGCTACTCTCTAATCGCGGGGCCCAAGTTTCTCATTGTGGTGGCTTCTTTTGTTGCAAGCACAGTCTTTAGGTGCGTGGGCTTCAGTGTTCATGTGCACAGACTCAGTAGTTGTAGCACATGGGTTTAGTTGCCCCACAGCATGTGGACTGTTTCCAGGTCAGGGATCAGACCCATGTCCCCTGCCTTAACAGGCAGATTCTTAACCACTGGACCACAAGGCAAGTCCTTCATCACCTGTGTAGCATCAGCTGAGGTATGGCTTGAAGGGGCTTCTTATAAATAACATTCAGGATCTCTGTGCCAGGAACTAAAGACAAAGACCACGTACTTATTTCTTATTGTATCACATAAGATTAATCCAGATTTTACCCAGTGGCTCAGAGGGAGTGATGAGCTCCTGACCACGTTTGTTCCACATGAAAAGGATGTAGCATATTCAGGAGAACTTTTCAAATAGGTGTGTGTCGCATGGGTGGGAAGCAGTGAAATTAAGATGCCTGGGACCTGTTGTTGGATGTCTAGGTAGCTTGGGACACTAGTTTCGGCAGATGAACTAACTGGTTATGTTACCTGCCTCACCAGAAGAGTCTTTGCTTGTTTCAGAGAAGCTGGTCAACTCTGTCATCGTTGGCACAAGCTTGCTATAGAGGTCTCAGTGTGCCCTTGAACTCGTAGGCCCTGTGTCTGTTGTCTTCATTGCAGGTAATTATAAGTTAATATTTGAAATGAGTGAACTCAGGCAGAAAGAATGACTTTGACATACAGTGTGGAGAGGTTACAATGGCCATGTGAGTAGAGATCACGCTCTCTCCTGGGCTCCCGCCAGCAAGACAAGTCCCAGAGATGTGCTCCAGGCCTGGCCAGCCATCTCCTCCTCGGTGCACCAGGGGGATAAGCTCTGAATGGAAATGCCAGGTTGGGGCAGGATGTTATTTGGCTCTATGGAGGTTTTCTTCTTCTTTTTTATGGCTTTATTGAGGTATAATCTATGTAAGATCAATTGCACCTAGGCAAAGTATAAAATTTGAGCAGTCTTGACATATGTAGAGAAACCATCACCACCTCCAAGATAGCATACATTTCCATCATCTCAACAATTTTTCATATCCCTTGTAATCCCTTCATCTCCCACCTCATCCCCAATCAACCACTGATCTGGGGTTTCTGTCACTATAGTTTGCATTTTTTAGAATTTTATACAAATGGAATTTATATATGTGTGTGTTTATGTGTTTATATGTGTGTGTGTATTTATTCCTTATCTCCGGTGCAGCTTTAGGAAAGGAGAAAGTTCAGTGAATATGTCCTCGGGAAATTTGGTTCACTGAACTAGAGGTGAGGGGAACATCCCCGGAGTTAAGCTGACTCCTTTGTCTGCTAGCAGTAGTGGTCAAACTTCATCAAACTTTTTCTGAGCAGATGCTGGAGTTTAACATTGCAAAGCAGATTGGAGGCAGGGGTTGTGGTTGACTTTCCAGAAATTGTCACAAAGGCCTTTAGTGTCTTTATCGTGTGGGGTTTTATGAGGTTGTGGCGTGATTGTGATAAGCATGGTAAATTCTGTCACATGAAGACGTTTCCGTGTCGGTAGAGCTGTGGAGGGTGGACCTTGCACTGTCATTGAAGATCCTCCACTTGGGGAGTTTTGTGGCCATGACTCAGCCCAGAGGACCAGCCCTTATTTCATTTTCCTTATAAAATCGGGGCAGGGCTTTCTCTTTCCCTGGATTATTGGACAAGGGCGTGAAGATGCACTGACATAGTCAAAAGTGTACCGGCGGGAGGCATTACTGAGTCCCTGGTTGACTGCAGTCTTGATGCTATGCTGCCCTACAATAATGTTTTTATGGTGAATAATTCTGTACCACAAAGCACTCTGACCTTTGTTTCTGTCAAGTCATTCTATAGTGAAAGGGCACGACGGCGGGTGGGGTGGGGTGTGGGGACTCTCCTCCATGGCGTTGTCCCGGCCTCATACCTTCCCCTATAGCTTGCGACTGTTGAATCTGAGCCAGAGGACTGTGTCCAGTGTGGACGTGCATGGTGATGCCACAGTGACCCCACTGCCCAGGTGGCACTTCTGCTGCCTGGCAGGTGGCCCTGGAGGTATTGCTTTCTCTTGTAAGTGGATCTCAAGTTTTTCCCCAAGCCTTGAAGGAAGGTGACTCCCTCTCACGTGAGGGATGGGGCACAGCTAACAAGTCAAGAGACATGGGTTTCAGGCATTCGCCCTCTTCAGGATGGCAGGTTCTGGAAGAGAGGAGACACCTTGTCCCATGAGGGAATGTTAGGACTCCAAGGAAATGGGGAGAGGGGTCCTGCACCTGGCCGGCATCCTTTAGCGAGGTCCCTGGAAGTTAACCAGAAGCCCTTGTGCCCACGGCCCAACTTTTCTCAAAGGCAAGGACGCCCTAGGCCATGTCACCGTTGAGCACCTGGACCCCAGGGTGTGGCTGAGGGGTGCGGCCAGGGCAGGGAGGGCTGGGGACCCCCAGAAGCGGAAGAGGTGCAAGGAGAAGGAGAGCCACGCCTAATGTCTGCTGGCCTGCTTGCCTCAGCCTGATTTCCTGCCTGCCCTCTTTTCTCCTGTCCTCCCAGTCCACCTCCCTGGATTTCCCCATCCTCTGTCTCCTGTCCCCCATCTTCACCTTCCAGGGCTTTCTTCCAGGTTTATTTTATGTGACAGTCATCTAGGTCTAACCTTTCCGAAGCATCTGTCAGAGGCGGCTAGGGTTCCATATCTGCAGTGGTTGAACCGGCCAGTGGCCGGGTGTGACTGCTGAGTGCTTGGAACGTGGCTATTGAAACTGAGAAACTCCATTTATTTTAATAAATTTAATTTTTAAAGCTGATAATTGATTCAGTTATTTGGAAAATTTTATGTTGAAACAACTTGAGTATGTGTATATGCTTTTTTTTTTTTTTTTAATGTGGACCATTTTAAAAATCTTTGTTGAATTTTGTTTCCGTATTGCTTCTGTTTCATGTTTTTGGTATTTTGGCCACGAGGCATGTGGGATCTTAGCTCCTAGACCAGGGATTGAACCCACACTCCCTGCGTTGAAAGGCAAAGTCTCAACCACTGAACCGCCAGGGAAGTCCCTAAATACACTTTTTCAACTGTAAACTTTTATGAAATCTAAATATAGAGCAGAAGTTTTCAGTGACAATTTAGCATTTGAATGGAGATGAGCTGTAAGTATAAAATACACACCAAATTTCAAAGACGTTAGGGAAAAATGAGTGAAAATCACTCACATCAAAATACATGTTGAAATGATAGTATTTTGAATCCACTGGTTTACATAAAATATATTATGAAAGTGTCACTAGTTTTTGTGGGAGGTTTTTTTTTTTTTTTGCATGGCTACTAGAATTTTAAACTTTCACATATCACACTATATTTTATCGTATTTCTATTGGACTCTGGGCCCTGGATTGTCCATTTAGCTGAATTTAGATGAGGAGGTAATGGGCAAGCTGAAGGAGGACTGAATCTCCTCACCATCCATGGCTCTCATCAACACACCTCTTTGAGCATCAGCCCAGATGCACCTTGTGTTCAGAGAACAGAGAGAAAGGCAGTGGAGAGAAGGGAGATAATTTCTGTTGCTCATTTCTCGCTCCAGGAAGTGCTTCCTCCAACCTCCCCCATCCCTGCCTCCATCCCGGTGGGATGGGAACAAGTCTAAGGAATGGGTGTTACACAGGAGCTCTGTGCCTTGCTCCCCTCTGGCCTCATCCCTGCAAATGGCTGTGACACCAGGAAGGATGACAAGGGGGAGGAACCAAAGAATCCTTGTGTTCCAACTGAAGAGACCATCAGGGCCTGGAGAGGTTAGTAATGTTTCTGTTCCAAAGCTGGACTCACTGCTTTATCTCCTACTGGAGCCACTGGAGCAGAGTTATCCTTGAACAGTTTACCTGTCTTGGTCCTAGGGCAACTGAAGTGAAAATCGGAAGCTTTTTTAATAACTCAAACAGGGATGGTGCCCACTTGTAACTTTTATAGAACTGCTTCCTTTAGCAAACCAGAATGTGAAATCTGAATTTAGACAAAAGATTATATGGAAGGGGATAGCAAAAAGAGTCCAAAATAAGGTGACAGGCAACCAAGAGATGCTACCAACCTGCTAGGTACAATACCTACTGAAGTAAAGAGACCTGAGACCCATTCCCTGTATTCAGGTCACTTAAGTTAGGAATGACGAGTCCTTTTTTTTTTTTTTTTCAGTACTTTAAAAAATTTATCTGTTTGGCTATGCTGGGTCTTAATTGTTGGCACACGGGATCTTTCAGCTTCCTTGCAGCATGTGGGATCTTTAGTGGTGGCATGTGAACTCTTGGTTGCAGCATGTGGGATCTAGGTCCCTGACCAGGGATCGAACCCAGGCCCCTGCATCAAGACTGTGGAACCTTAGCCACTGGACCACCAGGGAAGTCCCATGGCTCCTTTTCTTATAGTCATCTGTTCAAATATGACTTATTCTTCAAGGCTCAGCTCAGATACTGCCTTCTCCCTGAGCCAGTCAGTCCCTGATTACTCTAGACATACAAGGTCCTCTTAAGTGTGCCTGTGTGACCAGGGCTGCACACATCAGAGGCCTGCATCCTTGGTAAAAGGCTTCAGGGCATCCGTGTGTTTTTCTTTGGAGCTGGGTTCTATGACCTGGCTGCAAATGACATCATTATTCATTCTAACTTGTTCCCTATCACCATAGACAGGGAACTGCAAACTACTATTGCTTTGCCAGTAGTAATACTTTTAGCCTCACTTCCAAAAACTAGTCTGATCTGAAAAAAAATTTTATTTACAATTTCTCATATTTGTATGTCTTCATTACAGTCATCCTTACAATAAATACAGAAGTCCTAAATGGACCATTATCATGGTGGCCAATGGTCCACAGGGACAGAAGGTGGTGCCCATCCCTGGGGTTTCCAAGGGCCAGTAGGAGGCCTTCAGGGAGCTGAGTAAAGGGGAGACTTTAAGGTGGAACCAACAATGGGATCAATAGTCAATGCAGCAAAACCCTAGAATGTCTGTTAAGGAAACAGGTATAGGTTTTTACTGTCGTCATCATTTGACACTAAGGAAACAGAGCAAAGGGACTGAAGATCTCCCACTACAGAGAGGCAGAGAAGCCAGAGCCTTGCCTGCGTCTCTGCCCCAGCTGGGGCCTGGTTTTTTCACCTCCACTGGCCGTGTGCCCAGTACAGCGCCGGGCCCTCCCAGGGTGAGTGGGAGGCAGAGTGTCGTCAGCACGGCCGCACCACTCTCCTGTAGAGGCAGCTGGCGTCAGGGAGGGAGAGAGAACCTGAGGGAAGGTTTCCCCATTGCAGGGCTGGGTCCTCAGGAGTCCCATGCGGATTAGCAAGGAGGGCAACAGTATTGATTCTTGGCGCCCTCTCCCTGGCTTTGTTTTATCTGAGCCAAGAGGTCCTGTGCCGAGCAGGGAGAAGCAGGAGACGTGTGGCTGTTTTCACCACCCCCATAACTCTCCGTTTTTATCAACAGCCATTGTGCTAGGTACAGTGACTTCTCTGTTCTCTCACAGAATGTGTCCAAATAAAGCTGTAGAAAGCTCTTTGAAATACAGCCCCACAGCTCTGGAGTGGTTTATGTCGGCTTCTGATTGGCGGTTATGGGCTGAGGCCAAGAAAGCATCATCTAATTCCCATTGCTTGGTCCTGAGGATTGTCCCTGCTGTCATTCGATCAGCATCAGGCTGGCATGCTAATGGCAAGGCCGGATGCCATGCCAGGCTCCAGGGTAGTCAGGCGTCTCATGTAGACAACAAATGAGTCTCCATCGAGTCCCCTGTAACTGCCTAGCATCACCACTACAAGTTATGACAGTAGACAAGGGAGATTTCTGAGTCAGAGTCAGAGGGAGAGGGAAAAAGACATGCTAAAGAAACCTGTCACCTAGACAGGGAACTGCAAACCACTGTTGCTTTGCTAACAGTAATGCTTTTAACCTCACTTCCAAAACCTCACTTTAGATGCGCTGAAGAGAACACCCCATGCTGTCACAGTGAGGGTGAGAACCAAAGGTTCTCTGTGAGCTGCAAGGTCCCAGCCAGGAGAGGCTGGTGGGGGTCTCCTTCTCAGTCATGGGACAGACTGATACCCACAGGGCTCCTAGGTCGATGGGAGGGGAATGAAGGAGTTAAGTTGTCTCAGAAACTGTCTTTGTCACTTGGCAGGGAAGACCATGAAGGATCTTTGTTAACATTCCATTATTTCTGGTCCATGAATACCATGATGCCAGCCCCTGCACAAGTAACTTTCCGTTTTCATAGTTTGAAAATATATTGTAATTCAGCCATGACTTGACATCCTTCAAGTCAGAGAAGTAGGTAGGTCCCAATTCAAGGTTGACAGTAGGCTCACCGCAAAGGCAGCAGAAATGAAATGTGGACAAAAGAGAGAAAGATCTTCAGCCATTTTGCTTCTGTCCGTTTCCTCTATATACAGAAGCAGCTGATGTCATCTCAGAATTCATGTCTCCTCTAGGAGAGAGGGGCAATGACAAATTTTCAAGGAATAGCCTAATTATTTATAAAATCTGTAGAGTACAAAACAGAATGACGCCCCTGACAGGAGGTTGCGTTGGGCTTAAGATTCTGTCCTCCCCACACTTCACAGCTTGACATGCAACTTCTGATTCCAATATGGTTTCTTTTCTTCTTTCTAAAATACTTGTTTTTTAATTTATTTGGCTGCGTCAGGTCCTAGTTGTAGCACGTGGGATCTTCATCGCATCATGCAGGGTCTTTCCTTGTGTGGCAAGAAGACTCAGTAGTTGCAATAGGAAGGCCTCGCTGGCCCGAGGCATGTGGGATCCTGGTTCTCTGAGCAGGGCTCGAACCCATGTCTCCTGCATTTCAAGGAGGACCCTAACCACTGAACCACCAAGAAAAGCCCTCCACTCTGATTTCAAAGTGAGACTTTTCCAGATCTTAAGTGTCTTCTCTCTCGCTAAGGTCTGTTTAGTTAGTGCATCTGATCTGAAGAAAAGAGACTTAGAAAGTGGCTTACTATACTGCAAAGAATATTTCCTTTTGTCTCTGACACCTTGACCCTTCCTGTTCCCTGGCTACCCCCCCAAACCCTCAATTGTAAGGTCAGACTAAAAGTTTTGTCATAGCAGAAGGAAATTGAACAAACTCTTTTCCGAGGAAAGAAATGGAGCCTCAAAAACAAAGCTTCAGCAGAGACCGCACGTCCTCGTCTGTAAGCATGGACAAGAAGCAGATTCCCAGACACTTGAAAGCACACTCACGTGAACCCCTGGATGAAAGTGTTTTCCAGCCAGTAACAGCTCCACCAGGTAATACAGTTTGTGTCCCCAGAATCCAGACCACTGAAAGGCCACGCATGTGAAGCAGACAGCTTAGAGTTCCCGCCTCCTTGGCGAGGTCTTCCCATCCACACTCCCACTGGGAGTGGTGGCAAGACAGCAGGATGGTAGGGTCCCCTCAAGGGTCTAAGGTGTTTGTGGGTTGAACTCCAGAGAACCCTCAGGTATGTCAAGGGTCCAGGGAGCCACAGCAGTTGGTGTCCAGAGCCAAGCCCTCCCTTGGATGTGCCTGGGCATGCCAGGGCCTCAGGCATGGGCCTCAGTCTCCTGCTTGATGGCTGGCTTGTAGATGACTCCTTTGTTGGCACCTTTTTTGCTACTGGAGCAACAAGAACATACGGATTTTGTTAGTCAAAGAGGAAAGAGAGACAAGAATGAGTCAGCTATGGAATGAGGCAAGTCAAACTCTTCTCCTAGAAACTTTTCTCAAGTTCCATTGTTCTTAGGAGGAAATGCCCCCCAGTAACCACTAACCAAAATGGAAACTGTTCATTTTTCAACTGTTCTCTTTCAACACCTGATGATACTAGACCTGCATTTTGAAGAAGGTCTCATTACCATGCTGCTTCAGATCTCTGATTCCAGTAGGGTTTCTGACAACCTTTTATGTTTTTTCATACCAGGAAAAATAGGTTATTTTAGGCAATAAGAACATGAGCAAAGGGCATCAATGTGAATGAGAAATCAAAATTTTCCTCAATTTTCTTTTTGGATTTAGAGAAGAAAAACTGGATAAAAAGATCTTAGAAAGAAGCAGCCTTGGTGCTTGTGTTTAGGCTCATGGGATCACCCCTCCAAAATCAAGAGGCTTGTCCAAGGTTTTAGCAGTGGGAGCTGAGCTGGCAGACACACCTCCAGTCCTGAGCACCATGATCTGCCAGCATCAGCCTCTCACGGCAAGGCCTCGATCGGTGGTGTTTTGGAGATGGCACTCCAAGGATAAGCTGGTACAGGTGGCACAGCTCCTCATTATGCACCCTGCCTTCCCAGACACATCAGTTCTCATGGACACAGAGCCACCCACTCTCATTTCAAACCCCAACCAGCTTACCTCTTTCTCCTTATGAAAAGCCAAACGGATACCGCCAGGACAATACAGATGCCAAGAACACAGGCCAGGGCCACGGAAAGGGCGATGCCTGGGGAGGGGTAATGCACACACGTTACAACCCCTCCTTCCCTTCATCTCGTCCCCGTGTGTGCCGTCAGGTGATAGCTGCAGGGTCATCCACAGAAAGGTGTCACTTCCCCGCCTCTGTTCTCAAGTTCTGGTCTCTGGCTGAGCAGGACTGGCTGGAGTACTCACAGGGGCCATTTGCAAATTGTAGTGATTATCCAGCAGGGGTTCTCAAACTTGCACCAGCATCCTCTGAAGAGCTTGTTTCAAATGTATACTCTTTTTGAGCCCAACCTTCAGAGTCTGATTCAGTCTGGAATTTGGCCCAGGAATCTGCATTTTTACCAAACGCCTCTAGCTTATGCTGATGTATTGATAAGTGGTCCATGAACCACACTTTGAGAAACCCTGGGCTACATAATAAAAAGTTGCTCTGTTTTGCCTTGCTGGATTCAAGGCCCATTGAGATGCCTCTTATCAGCTTTGACCTCAAGTTCTACTGCACAGTCCTAAGCAGTCCCAAACAGCCAGGGCCCATTGCCAAGGTCAACTGGCTGGTCACCCAACCTCCATATATTGGCTTTGGCCTAGTTTTTAGGCACTGCCTTCCCACCCTGGTCAACAGAAGGTCTTGGATAGGCTCTTTGAATGTACACATGCTATAAAGTGATTAGGTCTTTCATTAGAGGAGCATTTGATTGGCAGCTCATCTTTGAATCAGAGAGTGACTTGAGGGTAAGACACACAGTGAGGAGGGGGCCGGCAGTCAGAGCGACAGCACAGAGAAGCAGGGAGGATGAGCTGGAAGTCTCAGAGGCCCAGATCACACCGAGAATCACAGCGGTCACCCAACTGCAGCATGCACGGCCGGCCGGCCACATACCCGGACTCAGTCCTGTGCAGGGAAGGTCTGGCACTTTGGAGGGGAGAGGAAAAGATTGGAAGTTAACCAGGGCAAACCATGGCAGATTTGACCAGTGTGTTGATTGGCGCACTCCCTTTGGTTGGTCGGAGGTACGGGGCTAATGCAGCCCTTCTGGGGATGCTCCCTCTTGGCTCAGGTGAAGGGAATTGCCCACCCAGGGAACTCACACCATGAACCCTTCCCCCCATGCTCCTTTATCATTGCAGTCTCTGTACTTGGGTAAGACTTCAGCTTTTCATCCAATGTGGCCAACTTGAAAGGTGAGCAAGGGTAAGAATCAGAGTCTGTCTGGGTAGGCTCTTATTTGCTTCCCTGGCACCCGCCTCTCATCCTCAGCAAATAACTTTCTAGGTGCCGGCTGGCTCAGGCTGGCAGAGCTTGGTTAGAACCTGTTACCAGACTTACACATCCATCCCAATCCAGTGTTATTGTGGTTTTGTTTTGTTTTCACTTTGGTTCCACTGGACAAACTGGAGAAACCCATCCACCATACCAGCCTCCCTTCTCTGCTATGTGGAACCAGAGAACTGTGTCCTCTTCCATGAGTTATTGCTGGGAATGAATGGGGTGAGTTAGAGGTCTTCAGTGGGGCTGAAATAGTGCCCAGCGATCTAAGGAGAAAGCTTATAGTCAGCCTGCTAAGGACCTTCCCAGGGAGGGCCATGGGTGAATCCGTTCTCGCAGGTAACACAGAGGAGCCCAGTCACGGAGCCCCCAGGTTACCCCAGCTGCTTGCAGGCTCTCAGAACTCCTCCTCCTCCCAGTCATACCCTCCATCTACAGAAAGCCTCTGCTTACACAGACCTGCTTATCCACTGGTTTTCTGATCTCAGCAGTAACTTCTAGCTTACATGTGTGTTTGGTGTAGGGGGTGGGTATTCCAGTTCACACTGGAAGCTGGAGGTGTGCAGATGGTAGCCGCTCAGCCAGACACTCCGGAGAGCCTGTGCCTACAGGGCCTACTGAGGTGACAGAGACCCGACCAAGTATGAGATGCCAGCAGAGGGCCAGGGACCACCTCCCCCTGGGGCACCTGACACCCCGAGGAACCAGACCTAAGACTGGAGAGTGAGGTCTTGCTCACCCCTTCTCCTGCCATCTGGCTGCTTTAAGTCTGGCTGATCCTCCTGGAGCTATCAGCCCCATCTTCTTTCCCTACTATCTTCTTCCAGAATCTCATACTGGGTCTGTAACCTCATTGGTCCGAGCCTGGGCTCTAGGAGCCCTTGGTCTGGTTTCCTGGGTGGTCCCAGGCTGTTGTAAGGATGACTGGAGCAGGCATGGTTAGGAGCCATCCACAAAGAACAGGGTGGCCTATTCTCTTGGCTCTTGCCAGCCACCACTGGCAGCCCACAGCCTCTTGGGTGGCAAAGAACATGGCTCCCCTGGCCTGATTCCCTGCCCTGAACACAAGGACCAGTCTGTGGCTTGGGGAGACCCTCAGGTCATGAGTCTCTCGCTGGGGAGCGGGTCAAGTGTTTATACAGCATATGCTCTGTTCTCTACATGGCCTGTGGCCTCTGCACACTATAATTTGGTGTTTTGTTTAAGGTACCTAAAGTTAACCTAAGGTACCTAAGGTAACCTAAAGGATTTTGAATCCTACTAAAACCTATGAGTTTGGATAGCTGGTCATCATGAAACTCTATGAAATGTTGAGGTTGCATTGAAACATCCTGGTGATCTTGCATCAGAGAGTTGGTCAGTGGGCTGTTTCATCATAGGTGATTAGATTCTATTGCCCCCATTTTGGTTTTGGTTGTATAATGAGCTCTGACCACTGATCCTATTGGGAGAATGCGATATTCCAGTTAATAAGATTACTGGAGCCATCATTGAGCCTAAATATGAATTACCAATTTTTAAATAACTTATATAATATAGGCTAACACCAAAACACTACCAGGCATGATGTGACCTTCCTTGATTTTGAAGCACCTACAGAACCTTGGAGGTGTTTAGGGCATCAATTGGAGAATATTCAGAAGTTTAGGTGTACCAGATAATAGAAATATCTAGGAGTGCTGCTCTGGAGAAGGCAATGGCACCCCACTCCAGTACTCTTGCCTGGAAAATCCCATGGATGGAGGAGCCTGGAAGGCTGCGTCCATGGGGTCGCTGAGGGTCGGACACGACTGACCGACTTCACTTTCACTTTTCACTTTGATGCACTGGAGAAGGAAATGGCACGCCACTCCAGTGTTCTTGCCTGGAGAACCCCAGGGACGGGGGAGCCTGGTGGGCTGCCGTCTATGGGGTCGCACAGAGTCGGACACGACTGAAGCGCCTTAGCAGCAGCAGCAGGAGCGCTGCTCAGAGGGGGTCCACTGTGAAAGCTCTGTCTTCAGTTGCGGCACAGGCATCTCAAATGCTTAACGTTATTGAGATCTGGACACCTCATTTTTGCATAGTGTCCAGCTCTGGGCCACAAGCCCCTGCCTGATATTTTATCAGGCATATTTGACCTTCACTGTCTTCTCTTCTTGGAGAAGGAAATGGCAACCCACCCCAGTATTCTTGCCTAGAGAATCCTGTGGACAGAGGAGCCTGGGGGCTGATGTCCATAGGGTCGGACAGAGTCAGACACGACTGAAGCGACTTAGCACGCATAGCATGCATGCAAAGGGAACCAAGGCCTCCAGGATCTTAAAAACAACCACCACCGAAAAGAACCCCAACTAGTGGTTTTTTTTTTTTTTCCAATCCTTTCTGATGAAATGTACTTTTGTTCTTTGTTCCTAAAGCTCCAGATGCTTGTGGTACCAAACTAGTTCTTGCCATGTAAGATGGTTACTAGTAAGCCTGACCACTTGGTTAAGCTGTCCAAACTGGATGTTTCTAAAATTGTTGCTTTCGCAGTCACCTCGAAGATCCTGAGAGCCAGGCAGGTCCCCAGACAGCTGACAGCCCATCTCCAGGGCTGGAGGAGGTGCCCCCAGGCCATGGTCTTAGGGAGCAGAGCAAAGCCTCCAGAAGCAAGGCTCCAGGCATGAGGCTTTTCTCAAGAGCACGTGACCCAGGTGTTCTGGAAGGAGAGTCTGATTTTCCTGCGTCACTGAGCAGTGTCCTTAGCTGTTTTAGGCCCTATAAACAATAGCTTAATTTAATCCAGAGCTCTAAGGTGAGTTCCTTGCTTCTGGATGACAACTGGTTAGGGCCTAAGTTGCCTCTCCTCGGAAACAGTGAAACAAGACCGAGCAGGTGGAAGATGAGGAAATCCCCAGATTCTGGGATAGAAGCTTCACAGCCAAGTGTTTGATGCAGCAAAAACAAAGCAGTTTGACTGAGCAAGTGAAGCATGTAAGCCACTTGGGAAGAGAAATGGTGGCGAGGGCAGCACCTGGTAGGAATTCTGCCTGCCAGGAAGCCCAGGACAGGACAGTGATGTTAGATGCTCTCCCCTGCAGGTGAGACAGCACCAAGCCTCAGGGAGCCAGGCTCCTCTGTGGAACCGGATGCAGCCTAAGGCTTAGGTCCCAGTGGAGCCAGAAGTCAGAGCATGATAACTGCAGGGCAAGCATGCATGCATGCCAACCCTCTTCAGTTGTGTCCGATTCTTTGCAACCCTGTAGGCTGTAGCCCGCCACAAGGGGAAGTCACAAAAGGTACCAGGAGAACTGATGGGAGACTGGAAAACTAGCACCCAGTGAGAGAAGCCAAAACCTGCATCCTGGCAGAGCCCCTGGAATGGTGTCAAGAATGGGCATCAAGGGTGGTGCAGGGAGGGGCAGAGATTCATTTGCAGATTGATTAAACAAAGAAATGGTTTCTAAACGGCAAATGAGACAGGGAGTTCCCACAGAAGAACGGACAGGAAGAGCAAGACAGGCTGGTTGATGGCAATGGCCCACCAGAGCCACAGGATGAGAATGCAATAAAGGGGGTCCTGAGCTGGTAGAAGGGTTGCACACGGTACAGACATGGGAGAGCCGCCTGCTCTCCAGACAGGGCTCTGGTATGAGTCAGGGCAAGCAGAGGTGGGACAGTACTACACACAGAAGGAATCGCACAGATATGGAAGAAGCCCAGTGCCACATGCCTCACTGGGGAAGGTTCAGACCCCCGAGATCGACATGCTGCTCGCCACAGGGTACAACTACCTGTTCTGGCTGGCTCAGGAGCTGCGTCTTCCATTGGTATCTTGCTGGACCGAGAGAGGCTGGTTAACTGCATGTGAGGTCTTCTGGAGCCTCAAGTGCACACTCAGAAAAGTCCAGCAGGAGGAACAAACACCTCCTGTATAC
Organism: Neotragus moschatus; assembly: GCA_006410615.1. NCBI lineage: Eukaryota > Metazoa > Chordata > Mammalia > Artiodactyla > Bovidae > Neotragus > Neotragus moschatus. Next base: position 3,489,208 of record SJYA01001621.1, read on the forward strand.
AGCTCAAAGTTCCTGGAACAAGTCTAGCAATTTCTAGGTGTATTTGCAATTCTGCTTATTCAAACAGACTTTTGAATAAAAAGGAATACAGTCCCTTTCAAAGTATTAAAGTATGGGCTGTTATGGTAGGTGACATGTTCTATAGTGATTACATATGTCTTTAGCAGGCTCCAGTCTTAGAGGCAGGGAGCATTTGGGTTTAGCAGGGATTTGAGAGTTTAAATGTATAAAATCCAGTTTCAGCTGGTAAAATCCTTATTATCATGCTTAATATAAGTCATAGACTCAAGCAACTGAAATGCTGGTCCTCTCTTTGGAGGATGTTCTGTCAAAGAAAAAGAAGATGCCCTCTATAACCACAGAGCATAACATCTTATTTTACTGGAGTCTTTTCTTAACACAATGGAACCTATTAAATAACTTCTACAAATAAGTCTGCCCAAAAGAGACCACCAGATTACACGCGGGAACTGGCTTTCTATGACCCACGTTAGGGTCTGAGGGCTTTGCCTGCCAGATGGTGGGAATGCCAGCCCAGAAGAGAGGGCCGTGTTGCTCTGAGGGGCCCAAACCCTGGCACAATGGGCATGGGTTACGATGCAGCACCAGGCACTTCGTGCTCTCTGCCCTCTGTGGTGGGTCAGGCTGTCTGGGCCGCAGGATTGACTCGTGCTGGGACTTCTCATGCCCGTCAGGCCAGAGGAGGGCAGAAGGCCAGACAGCATCTGTCAGCAACTGCCTCCCAGGCCTCTGACACCTGACAGCTACCTTCTGATCTTTACATGTTCCTCAACAAGCAGATTGATTTCAATGCTGTTGGCAAATGGACAGCAAAGCACAATAAGACGTCCTAAAACTAAAACTTGAGAGCCAACCAGGCTTCTGTGCAGATGGTTCTGCAGAGAAGACGCTGGAGGGGGAGGGGAAGGGAGCTGAGTCGGCTCCATCCTTTCAAACTTGCAGTGAGCACCAGGCACAAAAAGTGTATAAGACGCCCATCGTCCCTGCTCTGGCGGCTTTGTGGTCTGTGGATAATGTAGATTTTTTTTTGTACATGATAATAGATTGTTACTCTGTGCTATGCCAAGAACTGTAACAGAGGTAAGGAGAGCTATAACTGTGTTCCGGCCCCGCAGGAGCAGGAGACTGTAGGTCACCCTCAGGGGAATGGGGAAGGACGGCAGGATATGATTAGAGTTGGGTCCTGACAGAATTTTCCAGGCGGGAGAGGTGTAGGGCATCCCATACTGAGGGATGCGTGTGTGAAAAAGTCTGTAGCGTGCACACGTGAAGCACCTGCCGTGTTGCAGAAGACCCCACGGGGCAGTATGAGGGAGGCAGAGGAGACACCCTGGAAGGCTCAGCTGATGCTGGACCATGAATGGTGGTCCCAGGTTTCTGCCTGACCCCTTTTCCTCCTCTCTGGGCCAAAGGCTTGTTGGAAGTGAAGAGAACATCCCTGGCGAGGTGTTCTCTTCTCCACCGTGGAAGAGAAACGTGGGGCTAATGTGGGGTGTACGCAGTAACACGTGGCGTGATGAACTGCATTAGGTGTGACTAGGACTCCATTTCTCAGCACATTTGATGATTATTCCTGACTATTCAGGCCCTGTATGTGTGGAGGGGGATTCATAGGTGGGAACTCTCCTGGTCTTTCATTTGGTTACCGGGAAGAATTGATAGTTTGGCATCTAATAGAGTTTATTTATAAATAGGAACTTTTAGAGACACAAGGTCGATAACCACAAAACGTACATTCTGATCTCAAAAAATTAGATAATTAGCCATCTTAGCTTTGTAAGGTTTGTTTTGTTTTTTTTTTTTTGCTCTCTCTCTCTCTCTCAAACATTTTATGAAATTACCCAGGTCCCTGAGGATCAAGCAGATTCTAACCGTGCTACTCTACAGCTTGGCTGAGCGTGAAAGCCCTACCCCTCGACTGCCCAGCTGTCTTGCCTAAGGGTTGCCTCAGCTGGCTCCGGGCTGCAAGGTATGGGACATGCACTAGCCCAGCTCAAACCCACTAAAGACACGATTATAGAAACTTTTTGGCTCCTTCTTATCATCGAGTTTCCCTTGCCCTGACACGCTGAGAACAGAGCCTGATAACATCAGTATTTGGGTTTAATCGGTCTGGGTTTATGGGCCCAGTGTTGATGTCTTCAGCTGGGAAGTTTCTCAGAATCAGGACTTGCGGCCCTGGGCTGTATAACTCTGCCTCTGCCATCTTTCTTCTTCCTCACGTTGGGCGTCTGACTCCTATGAGATCTGGATGGTCTCAGGATGGGTTTTCTCCAAGACCTCATCTTGAGGACATGAGTCTTGTCACCCCACCTCAGCTCAAGACTTCATTTGTGCCACTTGGAAGAGGGGCTTTTTTAAGAGCTGAAAAAAAATGCCCTGGCACGACTTTCACTTCTCTCCAAAAAAGTGGGCATTTTAACCGAAGACAGAAAGAAACAACATACATGAGATAAAAAAACACAGAAAGAAGGGACAGAGCAGAATGATGAGGGGATTCAGGCTGTTGCCTCAGAGGCATCTGGACCCCTGCTGGAGAGATTTGTTTGCTTCCTTAAAGGAGAGTAGTTCTATCTTATCTATATCTCTCAGCCTTAGACCTACCCAATTATACTCACATTTCAAAAGAAGATGGGAAACAGGGTTAGAATAGAATGAAGACCAGGGCATGTGATATAAAACCCTAGAATTCTGTGATCTGAGTGGGGAAAAGTCTTGGGCCTGGGAAAGTCATTGTACAAATGCCTGGGGCAGTGGTTCTCAATCAGGGGCAACTTTGCCCCTCCTCCCCAGAGACACTTTACAATGTCTAGAGACATTTTGGCTGTCACAGGTGGACATGCTGCTGGTATCTAATGGGTAGAGGTCAAGGATGCTGCCCAACATCCTACAGTGCATAGGAGAGCCGCCACAACAAGATTGTCCAGCTCCGAAAGTCAATATTGACATACCAAGACTAAGAAACCTACCCTAGGACTGTCAGAGATTCTATACCTCTTAAGGACAGAAACCAAGTTCTGTGTTCCTTTTCCAGCATGGTGAAGGAAAAAGCAGGGTCCAGTTAAGTGATTCAGTCCCAGCTGTTCCAGTTTGGTTAAACCCTAGATTCCCCCCTCTTAAAGTCCATGTACCTTGTTTCTTAAAGGATTTTCTTAGCATTACTTTTCTCCTGGCAGAAAACTCCAGAGTTTTCATTGTCCAACTGCATAGTTTCTGTTAACTTTCAGAGAAGACCCTGAATTAAACCAGCCCCTAATTATAGACATGTCCCAGTGAAAGAGCGTGCAGACAGTTTGAGTCCAAATTACTCAAGGTTCCTGCTGACAAACAAGCTCACCCCATCAACCCGAAGGGCACGTTGCAGTCTTTGACCTGCTCCACATTGGTGTGAGGAGGCTCTTGTGAATGGCAGGTGCCCCTGGGAGGATGAGGTTTGGTTCTTCATTCTTTGGGGCTGACTCAGCCTTGCTTCTTGGGGAAACAGCCCCAGTAGCTGCCCGAGTCTTTGGGACTTGAGAGGGAGGGGAGAATTCTAGCCAAGTTTCTATAATCAGCCTCCAAATGAACAGGTTTGCCTTGGACAGCCATGGATTCTCACTCCAAGGAGCGAGCCCAGCCCCGCTTCTGGGAGCAATAGCTCCAGGTGAGCTATGCAGGACAGGTGGTGGCAAAGCTGCATTTGGGCTGTGATCTCCAGTGTCCTAAGCTGGAGCCCGTCTGCTTCAAGGCCCCTCAAGCTCCCCCAGCCTGCCTGGGAAGGTCTACTGAAGCGCTCTGCCACCAGCCTGATTGCACTTCCCGCTCTACAGGCGCCAGCTTAGACCTGAGCCGGTCTAAGAAGATGGCTAATTATCCCCATGTTCATTGTACACGTGGGGGTTACTTTTGGATGTCAAGTTTCTGCACGGTTTCTTCTGATCCTCTGTAACTGCCCTCACACACTGTCCCTGCAATGTAAAGTCAGGATGGGCAGTTGTTAGTATCCACTTAGAACATGTTAGCACGGAAATGATGTTAGCTCACCTAGTCCAGCCTGTCACTTTATAGCTGAGGGAACCAAGGCCAAAGAAGGGACATTATTTTCCCACATCATACAGCCAGGAGGAAACAAGGTGTGACCTTGAACCTGAGTCTCCTAACTGGGAGGTGGGGGTGGGGAGGATGTTCCTGTCACCCTATCCTCTGTGACTTGTAGGGACATAGTGCAAAAGAACAGAACTGACTGTTATCCTCAAATCACAAGCAAAATTCTTCCTGATCTATGTTGGCAGAGTCCCTTATCTCTAGGAAGAGTTTTATTTAAGAATTAAAGTATTTCCATGTAACCCTTGACTACTACCCACTTCATTTAGAAGAATAGGAAAAGAGAATGTTGTAAAGTGGAACTTCCATGGAGCGACCCCTCTCCTGACCACTCCAGAGTCTACAGTGAGAAAGTGAACTTGGAGATTTGAAGAGCGTGGGCCTCTTTCCCCCTTCCCGGGGCCTCCAGCCATCTTCATGTCGATACAGAGCAAGTCAAGATGTTAAATGTCCATCTGGGGAGTTATGGCTACAGATTTAGAGGGAAGAACTGAGCTTCTGCAGCTCAGGAAGAAACCAGACTATTATGTCTCATTCAGTATAGATTCTTGGTGCCTGGGCAAGCTTCAGGGAGATGAGACAGAAGGTGGTCCTGAAGGTGCTTTCTTGTCTAACGGGCCCTGCGACATTAGACCATGAGCTGCTTGTGCTCAGACATGGGTTATGTCCATTTTCTAAAAGGAGAAACTCTGGACCTGGGTGGTGCTAGTGCCATGAATCACCTGGCAAGGCTAAAGATGGGCCTTGATGCCAAGAATGCCTGTAGGAAGTTCAGTGTTTGATCTCATGAAAAGGGTCCTACTTGTGTATCTCTCTCTCCTCCATCTGCGGGAGACACCTAGACTTAATGAGGATTCTGGTCCATGCGCCTGGAGTCCCTGGCTTATGCTTCTCTTCAAAGACTCAAGGAAGTCAAGGTCAGTGAAGGGAGACCTCAGTAAACCCACACTCAGTAGCTCCTCACATACCTGGCTCCTTTGGCAGCCAGAGTGCTCTTAACCCACCTCCTAAGGGCATGAGTGACAATGCCCAAGGGCAGGGCACCTGACTTCATACGAAACAGGCATCGTGGCACCACACTGCCCACACACTACATCTCCTTACCTTGTTGGAAGGAGACATACACCAGCCTCTCGTCAAACTTCTGGACCTGCCGAAAGTTGTTGACCATCTCTCTGGGGGACGGGTCATCCATGTGCGTGCAGTATAGGTCTGTCTCCAACTTCATCAGCTGTAGGGAAAGAGCAGAAACACCCCCTGAAGGCAGATGCCCCCTTGCCTGACCTCAAGGGAAAGGACCGCCAGATCTCACCTCTGAGGCCTGGCGGGAGACCCCTGAGAAAGTGGTGGGAGAGCTGAAAGCTGCCCCCGCCCTGCGGTGTCTGAGTAATGGCCTATGTGTCTTCCCACTTCCCGGGGCCACCGGGAGGGTGTGTACTGTCAGCTCCTGATTGCATGTGAAATCTGCCCTGCAGGGAGCGAAACCTGGGGTGTCAAGGGGCTCCCCCGCCTCCCAAAGAGACTGCATTCCTCTCCTGAGCCTCATTCAGAGCCCAGTCTAATTAGAGGGGCCTGGGGCTTAGTCTGATGGTCCCATCAAAAGGAACAGAAAAAGGCAGGCAAGAACCTCACAGGTCATCTGACTACTAGTTTCATGGTATTTTCATGCACACACGTAGATTACATAACTGTTTCCAAGGCAGTTTCTGGGTTAAAACATTACTGCCTCCCCAGTCATTTCCTCTCTTGATTCGTCATGACTTTATTCCTGTCTGCCTATTTGCTGTCATTTATCGAGGTTACTCAGGTAGTCCACAGTAAAAAGGGAGGAGCAGCAATGAGAGCTGTGCTGGGCTCAGGAAGGCGGGGGGGCTGGGAGCCAGCAGGCAGACCCGCCTCCCAGGCAACGATGCTTCCTCCCGATGAATTTGAGCTGTGGAGCAGAGACATGAGCAGTGACTTGGAACTTAGCTCCACCTTGGGCCTTTGCTGTGTCACTCACCAGCTGGTGACCCCAAAGTCTCCTTGACTCTCTAACCCTCACTTTCATCACCTAAGAAATGAGAGGGTTAGAGATGATTGCTATGGGTTCCATTCCCCAGTTTTGCACTAGCCTAAGCTTCTTGAGGGTTTCCCAGGTGGTGCCAGTGGTAAAGAACCTGCCTACCAATGGAGGAGACATAAGCGACGTGGGTTTGATCCCTTTGTCAGGGAGATCCCCTAGAGGAGGAAATGGCAACCCACTCCAGTATTCCTGTCTGGCGAATCCCGTGGACAGAGGAGCCTGGTTGGGCTACAGTCCATGAGGTCACAAAGAGTCAGACGTGACTTACCAGGCACACACTCACATGAGCTTCTTGAAGGCAGAGACCCTCACTTCCTTATCACTGCACTCCCCACCCTCTGGGTTTGTTAAACCATCTAACCTGATCCTGTCTGTTCCACCCCAGGTAAGGAGCCATGCGCTTTCCTGCCTGGGAGGTGAACACTCTCCACTGGGGGACAGGTTAAGGAACACAGCTTAACAACTCATATTTAAAGAACTACGGAGATAGAGTCATTCTCCCCACTTGACAGCTCCACTTTTGAAGCTCAGCCTGTGATTTCCAAAGCACTTCCAGGCCCCTGTGGTATCTGGAGAGGTTTTGAATAGCTATCAATGAAACTCTGAGTGAGGTACTCAGATCATCGATTATGATACAGGCGGTGCAGGGTCCGAGGTACCACATGGTCTACGACAAGGAAGAGCACGACAGTTACCTGCTCCTGGGAAATTTGCACAGGGTTCCGGAACACCGTCCAGAGCACAGTGGGGTAGCAGGGAGGTGTAGTCAGGGACCCCCTGTAGCGGTAGTACTCTTCAGGGCTCTCTGGCAGCAGCTCTTCTATGCTGAAACCCGGAATGAACACTTCTTGGTCTGGAGAGACATGTTGGGGTACAAGGTCACCTTCCTCCCCAAGGCAGAGGTACAGCTGAGCCTGTGACAGCCTAGGAACGTAAACTAGCCCCATTCGGAGCCACCTGTTTCCAGGACCTGGTCACAGACAGTACCTGTCCCCTGCCTGCATTCTTTTTCAGGTCACCCAAGAGCAAATACGCTGTTCTCCAGCAGAGGGTGAGTAAGCAATAAGGACCCCTCACCTTTGTACTTTACAGCTTTAAGGTGATCGAAGATCTTGTCATATGCGGGATTGGAGGAGCCCACCTGCAATAGAGATGGGGCAAGTTGGACAGAGACAGGATTCAGTAGGCTGAGCCTGGCCTGACAGTTGTGAATGGAAGAGCTCTGCTGGGGGTGTTTGATCACCACTGCTGAGATCCTCCCCGAAGGACACACTTTACCAGGACAACCATGATGCTTCACTAGGCCGTTAGGGGGTTGGCGTGATGGTCCTGCCCTCCTACATCTCAGGACATCCTGTTTCCAGCTCAAGGTGCTAAGGGTTGATTATCCCAAGGCAAGAGTTGTAGCTTGTGCTCCTGATTGTCTGTGACCTCGAAGGCCACAAATCACATGTTCTGTAATCAGGACTTAAGAGAGCTTGAGTGAATGCCAGCCAAGTCAGGCAAGTAAGCGCCTGGAGAAATGACATATGGGCTGTCTCACTGGGGGAAACAATGCAAGTGAATCAGGAGGTAGTCCCATTTTCTGGGATTCAGAAAAGAACTTACTCCAGGGCCCAGATGAAAGATGGAGCTTGGATACTGGGAACTGTATCAGGGGTTCAGGCATCTGGATGGGGCAGCAGTGAAAGAGTCCCCTACCCCTACAGGTCTGTGTAACCAGGCAATTCCATGTTTGTACAGTAGGGCTGGGGATTAGGACTGAGTTCTCTAGCATCACCTACGACATGCCCCTTTCTGCTGTCCAGCCACAGAAAGTGCTGCCTCTAGGCCAAGAGAGAAGGAACCCTATGGGAGAATACCGCCTGCTCTAGAGTCAAAACACAGCTGAAATGGGACAGGTGTGCGTGGAACCAAATGCTGAGTCTGACGTCCTCCTGACTTTCAATCTCACATAAAGTCCTCAACATCTCTTACCTCTATGAGAACAGCTACGACCGCAAGGCCTTCTGGCTTGTCCTTGGCGATGCTGTCATTGGGATACCGGTCCGAGTTGTAATAGACAATATGCAGCTGCAGTGGGAGAGATGAGACGAGCTGCAGTCCACCAGGGAGAGCGACTTTAGGGAACCGTTCACTTTTACGGGAGACTGGGATCCAATAGGAGCGACCTCCACCTCCAGCTAGATGAGGCCTCAGACCCTCACCTCGTGGCCACTCCAGCTTTCTCTTTTCCTTCAGTTCTCTAGACTACACACTCCACCAGGGCAGCCTGTCCATCTTGTTCCTCACTGTATGCCAGTGTCTAACTTAGTGCCTGAAACATAACCAGGTGCACAGCGGATCCTGAATAAATGAACAAACGGGCTTTTTTACTAGCTGCGAAAACACCTGGATAATTTGGGGCACTTGTCCTTTGTCATTTTTCCTACTTCTTCTGGAACCTGGGGCAAAATGGTCCCACGTGATTCGCCCGACCTCAGCCTGGCCACTCTGTACTTGGAACTGAAGGCTGAGACAGTAAACCACCAACTGTAAGTTCATCATATCTGCAGCTAGAGCAGGACATGCGTTGAGCTCTCAGGTGGAGACAGTCACAGCATGGCTTTTATAAAGGTTCTATCAGTCATATTTGAAGAGACCAAGCAACAGAAATGTTACTCCATGAATGTAGACTCCCAAAATACCACTTTAAATTCATTTTTTTTTTCCCAAAGTGGAAATTACTTGTCATGATGAAAGTGAAGAAAAGAGATGTTTTTGAGAAATTTGGGGGTTAAGAAATCTAGGTAAACTGTGATGAGCGATGCTGATAATGGGGGAGGTTATGCATGTTGCTGGGGGCACAGAGTATATGGGGGATCTCTGTACTTCCTCTCCGTTCTTCTAAATGCTCTAAAACCTAAAATGCTCCAAAAAAAAAAAGGTTTGAAACAACAGTCTAGGAATCATCAAGACATTATTATGACAAGCTCTGAAAAGGTTTTTTGGTTTTTGTTTTTCTTTGATATGGACCATTTTTTAAGTCTTGAATTTGTTCCAGTTTTGTTTCTGTTGTTTTATGTTCTGGTTTTCTGGTCACGAGGCATGTGGGATTTTAGCTTCCCATCCAGGATGGAACCAACACCTCCAGCACTGGAAAGCGAAATCTTAACCCCTGGACCGCCAGGGAAGTCTCTCTGACAATGTTTAACCTGATTTTTAATCCTCAAGGTGGCATCACCTGTCCTCCAAAAAAACTGTATTAGTAGATGATCTCTATATATGATCACATGGATTTTTGTTGATT
>SJYA01001621.1:3498765-3541332 GCA_006410615.1 Neotragus moschatus
AAAAAAAAAAAAAAAAAGCAACAGAGTCCATGGTTGAGAAAGAGAAATTCCTAGGAAAGAGAAGCAACTGTATTGAACCCGGAGAGTCCAAAGATCAAGCTGCTCCCCCAACTCGCCCCCCACCGCCGCCCCTCCATGAGTGATCCCAAGCAGGTCACATTCCCTGCCTGTGTCTCCTTCGTCCTTTGTACCAATGGGAGGGGTGGACGCTATGTTCTGGAAGATCCCTTCTGGCTCCCAAGCTCTGAGATTTACTAAGATTACTGGGGCTAAGCACCTTCACCTCGGTATTAGGCCAGCTGAAACGGGTTGGAAAGAACTGCTCACGCCAAGGCAGCTCCTGGGCATGTGACGGGGTGCCTAGTGGGAACCAGCTGTGAAAATGAGGGCACAGGGCACTGCCATTCCCCAGGCTGGTCCACTGCTGCCAGTGTCAGCTGCCAACCATGGGGTGGGGGTGGGGGTCGCTCATCCTGAGTGCCCATCACAGGCCCTTAGGGCAGCAGAGTCTAGAAAGCCTTTTCTTCTCCTTCTCCTCATTAAGGTTGATGGTGATAGTGATGATGATATTAGTAGTTTTGGTCCTTGCACCTCTACAGCTCTGTGGGGCCCACAAGGCAAGAACTGCCGCGTTTTGTAGATGAAAAATTGAGATTAAGCGATTTGCCCAAAGTCAGACTTTGGCTTAGTAACAGAGTTACCTTGCCTGGATCACAGAACTTCTGTGAACTTCTGTTTCAGGGTTTGTCTGGGAGATTTTGTCCAGGCCCATTTCCTCCCCCTGCCATAATCTCCTTGAAGGCAAGGACTGTGTCTCATTCATCCCTGCCTTGGCTGCAGTGCCTGGCACAAAGCAGGCCCTCACATGTTTACTGAGCTGGATTCTCCTGCTAATTTTGTGCTTGTTCCTCTCAGGGAAGTAAGTGCCTATATTAATCCCCCGAGCTTCTCTCTATTCCCCCACATAATTTTTTTTTTCCTATCAAAAAAGAATGAAAAATAATGTCACTTGCTCAGGTTCAGAATTTACGCTCCTAGCTTTCTTGTGTACCTGCATGAGGTTTTGCTCTGCTTGGAGCCACTCACCGAAAAATAAATCCTATTGCTGGCCGCTGTCTTGGGAGGTGATCTGCCAAGTATGGGATTTTATTGGAGTTCATAGGACCCTCTGCCAGCATGTGATGGGTCTGTCCCCTTCTCACACAGCTAGGGACATTGTCAGAGCAGCCTCCCACCTCTTTGGCTTGTAGGTGACAGAAGTGCCAGGGTTGCAGGGTGCACCAAGGCACCCAGTGTCGGGCATGTAAGCAGCGGCTCCTTTTTGCCTCCAGCTGCTGTGTGGGCAACGTGTGACTTGTTGCTCTAACACTGCCTTTTCGTCGGCAGCTACAGCCCTGGCGTCATCTTTCAGCTTGTTCTCAGCTGTCACACTCATGCCAATGGCTGTGCTACCAGAAAACCTCTCCCAGGACTGACTCTTCCAAAAGAAGCATTTCCAGCTACCGTCAAAATGTGACTTTTCTCTTGAGTTGTGACTTTCCCTCTTGCATGGATTAGATTCCTCCCAAGATCATGATAAAAAGGAGATCATACGGATCTCCCTGTTTGTTTTCCCAACTAAAATCAAGGCATTATTTCTTTCCAGTTCATGAATTTTTCTGTTTGAGGCAAAACAGAAGCGGGCCAAATTTCTGTTTTGAATTGTAACAGGAGATTAACGTGGCATAGCTCAAAGCGCCTCTCATGCTTCCCAGCAAGGTGTTATTGAGGCCCAGAGTAAAGACGTGCATTACCCCAAGGACCAGGATGGTTTCAGGGAAAACACCAAATGCGTGGAACCGTAGAGAGAGAAGCAAAGTGAGCCCCACATCCCCTGGCTTTGACAGCTAACAATCCTTAGCCAATCTGCCTCCATCTCTATCGTACCCATGCTCCCCAACCCTGGATAATTTTTGAAACAAACCGGAATATACTTCATCTGTGTATATTTCAGTATGTCTTTAAAATACAAGGGCTCTTAGAACAAAAGCATAATACCATTACCACATTCAAAAAGTTAACCGTTCCTTAATCTTACTAAAACCAGTCAGAATTTTAAAAATTTCCAAGTATCTTGTATCCTTTTATTTGAAGTAGATGATCTTTATTTTTAGTAACTATAATTAGAACTCCTCATTCCTCTTCTTCTATCTTTAAAAATTTTCTTTTATGGAAGTGTAGTTGATTTACATGGTTGTGTTAACAGCAAAGGGATTCATTATACATATACCCATTCTTTTTTATATTCTTTTCCATGATGGTTTATCCCAGAATACTGACTCTAGTTCCCTGGGCTATGCAGCAGGACCTTGTTGCTTTCATATCTTTTTTAACGGTTGTTTGTAAAATTCAGGATTCAGATAACATCCAGAGAGTACAGTTGGTTGATGTGTTACAGCCTAGATCTCAATTTGATGGTGCTAAGCCTTGTCAGAGGACAAATGACCCCACTCTTCCAAAGCTCAAATGCTCAAAATCTCGGAGCCAGGCCAGTCTGGTCCATCCTTTGCTCTCAGGGGGTAGGTCATGGAGTCCCAAGTTTCCATCACCACCACCACACCTACCATCCCAGGTTAGGCCCTTTCCCTCAACATATCACACTGCAAAGGATCCCTGCAGGGTCCCCGCCCCAGCCTTTCCTGTTGGCTGCCAGGCTCCTTTGTTGTCGCAACTGGGTTTAACCAAGTGTAGCCCTGCGCCCATCCATCGACTCCGTTTCTCCACAGCATGCCCTGCCTTGCTCCTGTCCCCCCAAAAACAAAGGAGAACCATAGCCGTCTTTCACAGTGTTAGCCTGTCAAGGCCTTCATTAATTTTTTTCTTTTTCTTTTTGGCTGGGCCACAGGGCATGTGGGATCTTAGTTCTGGGACCAGGGCTTGAACCCACATCCCCTGCATCAGAAGGCAAAATCTTAACCACTGGACCACCAGGGAAGTCCCTGTCAAGGCCTTCAAAAGCCCTCATACCTTCCCAAGGTTGACTGCCATAGTCAGGCCAGCTGCCCCATCCTCAGAACAACCTTCACAAATGTTCTTATGCTAAAAATCTGCTTTAAATGCCTCCTTTTCTCTCCACCTTTGCAAATCTTGTCAATCTTCAAAAACAAGCTCAAGTCCTGGACAAGCTACTCCAGCACTTTCTTGAATTGTCATTTCACCATCTCCCCTGTGACTGTTATAAACCTGTTCTAGACTAGAATTCTGCCTTCAAGTTCCAAAGACCTTTGGAAGCCTAGAAGCCAATGTCACATCCCTCCCCTGTGTCTGAGCACACAGTGGCATTTACTAGACACTTAATGAATAGTTCTTAAGCTCATTTCAGAAATCTAGCCATAAAGGGATAGAAGAAGGGCATGTGTGTGTGTGGTTATAGGAAGATGAGGGTGACGAGAAGCATTTTTGTTTTTTTAATGGAGAGACTTCAACACACTTCCAAGCAGAAGGAAAAGGAAGCAGATAAGGAATGATGGTTCCAGAAGAAAGTCATGGAGTGTGGCCCTGAAAAGAGAGCAAGGGAGGGGAGGGCCTGGAGGCGGAGGTAGAAATTACCTCTGGGCTGAAGGAGGCATGCAGTAAGTGTCTGCTGAATAGATCAGACCAGTACTCTGAAGCCTTCCTGGAAAGGAAGCCCACAGACTAACATCAGAGCCAGAAATCCTAGAACTCGCAGGTCTGCAGAGGCGATCAGGGAGAAGACTGACGGTGGGATGACAGGCAGTCTCAGAGTCTCACATTCTGAGATGCACACAGCCCAAGTACATCCATGAGCCTAAAAGAGTCAGTGTGGTTTTTTAAAGTGGACTTGTCTTGTTTTAAAATTTAAACAACATTTTAAAGCAGGTACAGAAGTAAAGAGCACAGTACAATGGCCCCATGTGCCCATCCATTCGCGACAGATTTAGTGTTATTCACACCCCCCACCCCATCCATTTCCCTCGACCGGATCACTTTGAAGAAAATCTGTGGATGCTTATATACAACTAAAGGTAAGAACTCTCTGAAAATAACCTCATATCATCATCACATCTAAAAACTGTTAACAGTGATTTCTTAATGTTATCAAATACCCAGGGCATGTTCAGTTGCCCCAGTTGTCTCATATTTTTTTTTTCCTATTTTTAAGTATAGTTGATATACAGTGCTTCAGGTGTACAGCAAAGTGATTCAGTTATATAGATATTTATATAAGAATATGTGTGTGTATATATATATATATATATATCCTTTTTCAGATTATTTTCCATGATAGGCTGTTATAAGATATTGAATGTGCTAAAGTCATATGTATTTATGAAAGAGTTTGTTTGAATCACAGTCCAAATAAGGTCTGTGTATCATGACTGGTTAATATGTCCCATGGGTTTCTTTTTATCTGCAGGTCCTCCTCTTATTTCTCTCCAACATGGGTGTGTTTACTCATACTTATGTACATACAGACTGACTACTGCCTTGGGCAAATAACAATCTACACAAGTAAATGAAGTTGATAATTTTAGTGTTTTGTAATGTTTGCAGACATGGTATAGGGGTAAGTGAAACACTTAGTGGGGTTGAGTAATTTCTACACTTACTAAATATACTACATATGTGACAGCATGTATTATAATAAACACGCGTATATAGCTCCGCAGAAGACCAGAACCATGTAATTACTGGCACAGCTTGATTGCTGCTTCTTACTGATTATTCTTTCTCACTGACACATCCTATGTGCTTAAGAATAACAGAAAATTTAATGAAAATAAATATCGCCTGTAATTTGGACTATATCTGACAAGTCTGGACCAAAAATAAAGTGCATTCACTATTATTTTATTTTGATATTTGTCCTTTGGGGCCTTTCTAAGTCTGTCCCTCACACCTGCCTGGCGCCCCTGACATTGCTATGGTAACAAGGGTGTGGCTACAGCACACCCTTGGGATAGACCCTTCAGTGTCTGTGAACGCCTGGGCAGCTGGTCCTGACCACTGTCTCCGGGGCCTGTCTCTTTGGACTGACTACCAAAACACAGCCAGATCAAAACTTGTCCCCACAGATTAAACTATAGAGACAAGATCTTACACATTCTAGATGTTGACACACCTTTTTTGTTTTTTAAACCAACAGTCAAAATTTTAGTACAATAAAAGCTTTTGAGCCCACATGGTTTGTTTTTTAAGATGTGACTAGCAAAAATGCCCCTAGTTTGGGCATGTATATTTATTGAAAATGGTCACAGACTGTGTATCAAATTTGAATACACACTTAACTAATAGATACTTTCAGTTTAAGAATGAGTATTCCGAAGTCAAAGGAGAAAATCACTAAATACCCTCCTTGGAGTACTATTTAATTTTGAAGTTAATTCATTCATTTCTTCAACAAGCATTCCTACTATGGGCCAGGCATTGTATTTAGTATGGAAGATACAATGGAGAACACGGCAGATCTGGTCTCTGTCCTCATGGAACTTATATAATAAGGACTTCGCTGGTGGGCCAGTGGTTACAGATCTGCCTTCCAATACAGCGGGTGTAGGTTCAATCCCTGGTCGGGCAACCAAGATCACATATGCCATTCGGCAACCATGCCCATGCGCCTCAACTACTGAGCCCATGCTCTGGAGACCGTGAGCCACAACTGAGACCCAACCCAACCAAAAACAAATAAATGTTAAAGAAAGAAGAAAAGACTGATAATAAATTACAAATAAGCAAACCAATGTACATGAGTAAGATAATTCCAGTCTGCAATCAGTGCTATGAAGGAAATAAGCAAGGGCTGATGGAGAAAAATGGAGGGACTACAATGGGCCAAGTGGTACAGAAGAGGTGCCGTTAAAGCTGAGACTTAAAGGATAGGACTGAATCCACGGTGAGTGAAACCTGGGGAATGGCATTCCAGGGGGGAGGCACAGAGCATTCAGAGGCCTTGATGCAGCAGAGAGGTTGTATATTTTTTGCGTATGTGATATAAAGACTCAGAAAGAACCTAGGGTCCATCTGGCTTCCTCTTGGCCAGGCTGCATGTTGGCTAGGTGGGGGGCTGAGTGGGTGTCATTTGGCACCTGCTCAGGTACACCCCTTTCAAGGAGCTGGGGCCCCCTTTCTCCAGGGGTCTCCTATCCTCTGTGGTCCTGTGGCTAGAGCCACAGAGAACACAGCTAAGCCACAGGACCGCATTCAGAAGAGAAGGCAGCCTCTGTATCCTCTCTAAACCCATCTTAATGTCACACATTATGGGACTTCCCTGGTGGTCCAGTGGCTAAGACTCCATGCTCCCAGTGCAGGGGACCCGGGTTCGATCCCTGGTCAAGGAACTAGATCCCACGTGCCACAACTAAAGAGTGTGCATGCCACAAGTAAAGACCTAGTGCAAATAAATATTTTCAAAAATACTGCACATTCTCAGGATGTTATTAGGATGTAGAAGTTACATTAAAAAAATTTTATTTTTTATTTATTTTTGGCTGCATTGGGTCTTTGTTGCTGTGTGCATACTTTCTCTAGTTGCAGCGAGCGGGGACTTCTGTCTAGTTAGGGTGCTCAGGCTTCTCACTGCAGTGCCTTCCCTCGTTGTGAAGCACAGGCTCTGGGGCACAGGCTTCCGTAGCTGTGGCACACAGACTTAGTTGCTCCAAGGCATGTGGGATCTTTCTGGACAAGGGATCAAACCCATGTCCCCTGCATTAACAGGTGGATTCTTAACCAGTGGACCATCAGGGAAATCCTTAAAATGTGTTTAATTTTATAGCTCCTGCAGTTTACTTCTGGAATTGATTAAAAGATATATGGCTTCTCATAAAAGTCCAAGGAGCTGAACCGTTCAGTAGTATGGGGTTCCCACAGTATCTTCCCTGGCTGGATTCTTATCCCTGCGGAGCAGAGAGCCACACTGTGCTGACACTCTCTGTTTTCCTGCCAGTCAAGTGGAGAGGCATGGCCATAAAGCCCTATATCCCACCCCAAAGGGAAGAAGGCTACTAGAGTGGTGGGTTAATGATTAACCGATGATGTCTTCTGATTTTATTATAAACAGAGGTCAAGGAGCCAAACTGGTGTTGAAGCTTTTTCTTTGTTAATGTTAGAAGTGAAGCAGAGCAAGGGCTGGAAGATCAGGGTTACTTATTATTTACAAAGCTTAAAGCTGGACAGCCGTAGCAGGCCCATTCTGCTTCCTTGGTTTTATTATAGATCAATAAGAAAGATTATTCTTATTTCAATAGAAATAAGAAAGTTTTCTAAGGATGTTCTAATCTATACTTTATATCAAACTTTTCCTTTTATTATTTCAGTTTGGGGAGGGGGGTCACTTTGAGAGGGAAGGGACTGGGACGGGATAAAGTCCTCTCAAGCCACTGTTTGGCAGCCTTTCTGGTTTAGCCGTGGCAGTGGGGCCAATAATCCAGGCTGGAGGGTGAACAAAGGTGAGCTACAAGACTGAGGCCATCAACTCAACTCTCTGCTAGCCCTGGGGAAGTCCTTCCCCCATACCTTGCCATATTTAGAGGGCCCCTACCTCTCCAGTAATCCCTTTCCAGTATTGCTGGGGGAGAGGGGAGGTATGAGTATAGCTAGGAGGAGACTTTGCAGTCATTTACCCTTTGGCTTCCAGGCATTTGTCAGGTTCTCTCTGGAGGGAAGGCTTTTATAGGGAGGAGGGTAGGGTTTCCTAGCTGTCAAAGATAGATGGTGCCAGCTACTTGCTTTTGCTCCTGTTCCTGGCACCCTTTTAGGTTCTGTTGCCTTAGAGAGTGTTCAAGATGGTGAAGCTCTGCCCACTTGTCGAGACTCCCCTGAACCTGCTCTCCGCCCCCTCTTTATTGAAGCAATGCTGAGACATACCAGCTGCATCTCATCTCCATGAAACACCCTCTCCCTGCCCCTCTCACCCCTCAAAGGCAGGACCAAGTATCTCCCTGTCCTGGTGCTCCCATGGATCCTTTACATTTATCTTTCCTAGGACATCTACACTTACCAACCCCAGTAGACCAGTGGTTCTCAAAATACAGTCCCTGGACAAGCATCACCACCATCATCACCTAGGAATCTGTTAGAAACCTTGGGCCCCACCCCAGATGCCCTGACCCAGACACTCTGGGGTGGCACCCAGCATCTGTCACCCACTGAACCAGTGGGTGATTCTGGTTCTCACTGACAGTTGGGAACCACCGTGCTAGGTTCTCAGCTCATCCCATTCATTCCTGTATCCCTGACTCTTCCCTCTGAGCCCACACATCAAAGTGGTTATTGAATAAAAACTGCTAACAAGTTAGCCAAGTTGCTGAGGTGGTAGCGGCTTAACCCCAGCAGGGAAACCTAGCCAGGCCCATCGCCTCTTCATGCTCAGCACTTGTTACTCTCTTTGATCTTCTTTGACTGGTTCACAAAGGAATTTTGGTCACTGTAAATGTGCTAAGTCCCCAGTAGAGCCAGACACTCTGCCCTACCCTCCTAAAACATATTAAAAAATATTCTTTCTCCATGCTCAGGCAGGGGCCATCTCTGACTAGTAAGAACTGCACACACCATCTTTTTAATGCACTGTTACATGTGTCCTTATAGAAACACACAATTATGGTATTTAAAGTCATTTTTATTCAGTGTTGAGCCATTAGGAACATAACTTCTAGATTTGTTTTCATGGCTCATTTCATGTCTTTAATCTTGCATGTGTGTGTGTGATAAAATATACATAAACTTTGCCATTTTTAACCATTTTAAAGTGAATCCAGGGGTATTAATTACATTTACACTGTTGTGAAGTCACCATCACTAGCCCTTTCCAGAACTTTTTCCATCATCCCAAATGTATATTCCTGGTGGTACTTGGCTGTGGAAAATAGTTTGGTGATTCCTTAAAAAGTTAAACACAATTATTATAATACCTAGCAATTCTGTTGTTATTTAGTCACTAAGTTATATCCAACTCATTTGCGACTCCATGGATGGTAGCCTGCCAGGCTCCTCTGTCCATAGAACTTTATAAGCAATACTGGAGTGGATTGCTATTTCCTTTTCCAGGGGACCTTCCCAACCCAGGGATCGAACCCCTGTCTCCTGCATTGCAAGTGGATTCTTTACCATTGAGCCACTTGGGAAGCCAAGGTATATAATGAAAGGAATTGAAAGCAGGAACTCAAACAGATACTTATACACTCATGTTCATAGCAGAATCATTTGTAATACCCAAGAGGTGGAGATAACCCTAGTGCCCATCAAAAAATGAAGGGGTAAATAAAATGTGGCATATACATACAATGGAATACTGTTCAATCATAAAAAGGCTCATCTTGTTTTCATGTACAACTTCTTTCCCAAGAATCTAACTCACTAGATGGGTTAGATGTTTGAGGAGAGCTGAGGTAGGTTTCTATACTTCCAAAGCATCTGTCACAAAGCAAGCTTATGAGAGATGTGCAGTAAACAGTCAGTGGTAGAGGAAAACTCTCTGTCTTACTTGGTCTAGATGCAGAAGAGTTGGTGTCAGATGCTGGGGTGTGTCAGACTCCCCGGGAGGGTTTTGTTAAAATACAGATTTCTTACTAAAACACAGATGGCTGAAACACTCATAGTTTCTGATTCAGAAGGTTTTGGGTGCAGTCCCCAAATTTGTGTTTCTAACCGGTTCCCAGATGATGCTGATGCTGCTGGTCTGGGGACCACACTTTGAGAAGCACTGGTCTAGTCTAACTCAGTATTTCTGAACTCTTAACTGTGCACTGGAATCTCCACGCCCTTCTCAGTTTACTCCCAGCCCCAGCCTCCAAGACCTGGTTTAATTGGTCTTGAGTGGAGGCTAGGTACAGGAGGCTTTAAAAAGCTTCTCAGGTGATTCTGCTCAGGTGTGCAGCCAAAGTTAAGAAACACCGGTAGAAAGCCCTCATTATTTTGATGGTTTTGGGGTTGGAGCCAGAACTTTTTATTCTCCAGTGTCAAGGTAAGATTTTTTTTTTTTAATTAATTTTTTATTGTGGTAGTTGACTCATTGGAAAAGACTCTGATGCTGGAAGGGATTGGGGGCAGGAGGAGAAGGGGACGACAGAGGATGAGATGGCTGGATGGCATCACCAGCTCGATGGAAGTGAGTCTGAGTGAACTCCGGGAGATGGTGATGGACAGGGAGGCCTGGCGTGGTGCGATTCATGTTGTCGCAAAGAGTCGGACATGACTGAGCGACTGAACTGAAAGTGTATATAACATAGCCAGGCTTCCCAGGTGGCGCTAGTGGTAAAGAACTCGTCGGCCAACGCAGGAGACCTAAGAAACGCGGGTTCAATCTCTGGGTTGGGAAGATCCCCTAGAGTAGGAAATAGCCACCCACTCTGGTATTCTTGCCTGGAAAAATTCCATGGACAGAGGAGCCTGCTGGGCTACAGTCCACGGAGTCGAAAAGAGTTGGACACGGCTGAGCACACAGGCACTCGCACATGTAACGTATATTAACGTGAATGACATTTAGCATACTCACAATGTTGCACAGCCATCACTGCTGTTCAGTTCCAGGACCTTTTCATCACCCCAAAGGAAACCATATTCTCTAAGCAGTCATTTCTCATTTTCTCTCCGCCCCTGCCCTGCCCCCAGCCCTTGGCAACAACTAATCTACTTTCTGTCTCTATGGATTTGCCTCTTCCGGTTGTCTGGCTTCTTCCACATCCTATAATGTTTTCAAGGTTCATTCATAATGTACTTCATTCCTTTTTATGGCTGAGGAATATCCCATTGTATGAATAAATCAAGCTTGTTTCTCCTTGCATAGTGCTGCTCTTCCTTGTAGTTTAAATATCTGACTCTGGTTAGATATGACTCTTGTCTACTATAAAATAATCACTGACTGAAATAAAGCATTAGTGTTTCTCCTGTATGGGTTTTAGAACATAAACTGTGAGCAGAGCCTGCATGAAACAAAGGTGGAGGTATTACAGCCTGGTATCCTGGAAGCAAGGGTCTGGGGGCCAGGGAGGCTGTTACTTGTAACTAGCTTCTGAATGAAGAGGGAACACTTTGAACATTCATGATAATAAAAGTGTGTTCTATACAAGGTGACGAAGCAGTGGTCCCTGACACCAAAAGGAAGCTGATGGGAGAACAAATAATGTGAGCTGGGGCTGCCTTAATGACAGGCTCCTTCCCTGGCAGAGATGGTGGAAAATGTCACAGGTGCTCCTTCTGGCTGCCCAAAAACTGCTCTTCTCTCCCTCCCTGTCCCCATCCCATCACTTTTAACCTTTGTTAAAAGTGTGAGGCTGTGGGTGAGGAGCCGAGACTGGATTGGCGGTCAGATAGCAGATCGGGGGCCACCCTGGATATCTAAGTTGAAGGCGGCCCTGAACAAGCTATTTAGCTGTGGGCTTCTGGTATCTGTTTACTAGGAGGAGAACCTCCCCTTTCCTCCTGCTCTGGTCCCTCGCTGCGTCTCTTATTTATTTTCTTGTTTATTTACGGCTGCACTGGGTCTTTGTTGCTGCACACGGCCATTTCTCTAGCAGGGCTTTTCTCTAGTTGTGGCGAGTGGGGGCTACTCTCTAGTTGCAGTGTGTGGCTTCTCATTGCAGTGGGTTTCCTTGTGGAGTGCAGGCTCTAGGCCTGTGGGTTTCAGTAGCAGTGCATGGCTTAGTTGCTTTGTAGCATCTTCCTGGATTAGGGATTGAACACACGTCCCCTGTATTGGCAGCTGGATTCTCTACCACTGAGCCACCTGGAAGTGGCCCCCCTCACCTCCTTTTTTTATGTTTATTTATTTGGCTGCACCGGTATCAGTTGCAGTGCTGGGATCTCTCATCTTCCTGGTAGCATGTAGCATTTTTAGTTGCAGTATGTGGGATCTGGTTCCCTGACCAGGGATTGAACCCAGGCCCCCTGCATTGGGAGCAGAGTCTTAGCCACTGGCCCATCAGGGAAGTCCCCCTCACCGCCTCTTTGCAGCCAAGCATCATATTAGAATTGTCTACACTGCTCACTTCTGCACCTCCACTCCCCACTGAGATCTCACGGCCCCAGGACTCTGACTTGCACCTCCCACTGGATTCAAATAGATTCTTCAGCCCTCATTTTTCTTGTAGCCCTTGGCCCTGGTGATTCTACTCATTTCTGAACCTTTCCTCTCTGGGTTTGGGGGATACTGTTTGTCTGAGCTGTCTTCCCATTCCTCCTGCCCCTTCGCAGCTCTCAGTAGCCACCTGCCCTTCAAGACAGCTGTCCCATGGCTTTTGTCTTTGGCTCTTTCTCTCTCATTCACACTCCCCGGGGTAATCCTGTCCCCTCCCGTGGCTTCAGCACAACCTTCACCCTATCGGAGTTTCCTCCTGAGCTCCAGAGCCTTAAGGGGCACCTCCTTAAGATGTTCCAGGGCCTTCTGAAATCAGAATGCCTGGAAGGGGAGGCAGACAGGCAGACAAACAATCTGAGAAATAACCAAATCTGCCATCCTTCCCTCTCTCGCCTTCCTCGCCCCAAAACCACCTCCACCTCCTTCGAGGTTCTCTATCTCAGCTAATATTGCCACCCCCCTGCCAAAAGCCAGGAGTCACAGTCTCCTTCCTCTGGCCCCCATTTGCAGGCACAGGGAGGTGACAGATTTCCTCTCTTAGCAGTCTTTTCTTTTTAGGACAATATTTTGTCTTTATTTTTAAACTTTTTTAAAAATTGAAATATAGTTGATTTACAATGTTGTGTTAGATTCAGGTGCACAGCAAAGTGATTCAGTTATATATATATATATATATATATATATATATATGTATACACTATATTAGAGAAGGCAATGGCACCCCACTCCAGTACTCCTGCCTGGAAAATCCCATGGACGGAGGAGCCTGGTAGGCTGCCATCCATGGGGTCGCAAAGAGTCGGACACGACTGAGCAACTTCACTTTCACTTTTCACTTTCCTGCATTGGAGAAGGAAATGGCAACCCACTCCAGTGTTCTTGCCTGGAGAATCCCAGGGACAGGAGAGCCTGGTGGGCTGCCGTCTATGGGATCGCACAGAGTCGGACACGACTGAAGTGACTTAGCAGCAGTAGCAGCATACACTATATATATACACATACATACATTATTCTTTTTCAGATTCTTTTCCATTATAGGTTATTACAAGATATTGAATAGGGTTCCCTGTGCTATATAGTAGGTCCTTGTTATTTTATATATAATAGTATGTATCTGGAGAAGGCAATGGCAACCCACTCCACTACTCTTGTCTGGGAAATCCCACAGACGGAGGAGCCTGGTAGTCTGTGGAGTCACGAGGAGTCAGACACATTTTCACTTTTCACTTTCATGCATTGGAGAAGGAGCTGCCTGGAGAATCCCAGGGACGGGGGAGCCTGGTGGGCTGCCATCTATGGGATCGCATAGAGTCGGACATGACTGACACGATTTAGCAGCAGCAGCAGCAGCAGTATGTATGTGTTAATCCCAGGATCCTGTAATGTATACCTTCCCCCTTTCCTCTTTGGTAACCATAGGTTTGTTTTCTATGTCTCTGAGTCTATTTNGAGCCTGGTGGGCTGCCATCTATGGGATCGCATAGAGTCGGACATGACTGACACGATTTAGCAGCAGCAGCAGCAGCAGTATGTATGTGTTAATCCCAGGATCCTGTAATGTATACCTTCCCCCTTTCCTCTTTGGTAACCATAGGTTTGTTTTCTATGTCTCTGAGTCTATTTCTGTTTTATAAGTTCATTTGCATCATCTTTTTAGATTCCATATACGTATATAAGTGATATCATATTATATTTGTCTTTCTCTGACTTACTTCACTTAGTATAATCTCTAGGTCCATTCATATTGCTGCAAATGACTTTATTTCATTCTTTTTATGGCTAATATTCCATTGTCTATATATGTATACATATGTATGTGTGTGGGCATATATATGTATATTATATATATTATTATATATGTATATATACACACACACACCAAGCACATCACTTTTGTACTCTTTGTGCCAAAATGGACAACTGGAATCTCATAAGAAACCTTCAGACAAACCCAAGTGGAAGGACATTTTTCATGATATCTGGTCTATATGCTTCAGAAATGTCAAGGGCATGAAAGTTCTAAAGAGACCACAAATAAATGCAATGGATTATCCCAATTGATTCCCAATTCGGAAAAAATGCTGTCAAGGCCCCGTACTGAATTTCTTTTAAACTTGGCCTTCATCTGCCCCCACTGGATATCCTATTCAGATCTATAGCCCCATATCTATAGGCCTCACTGGCCTTGTTTCTCCAGCCCTCCACTCCCCAGGCTAGATCCAGAACCAGACATCTCTTTTCTGAAAGTTCTCCAGTGGCTCCTCGAGCCTTCAGGCTTAATCCCAAGGTCTGGACTGCAGCCAGAATGCCCTGGTGATCTCCACCCCGCCACTGCACCCTTTGCTTCTCCCACATTGCTGTGTGTCAAAAAAGTGGCGGGGGGTCTAAGACTTCAACCAGACTAACAAGTTAGCCTGCCACAGTTTCACAGATGCTGGTGAAGACACGAGACTCCTGAGTCGAAGCACAGTTTAATACTCACAGGGACGGCAGAGTGACATTTGCACCTGTTTCCTAAGCTCAGATCCACAGGGTGATGTAATGAGGGCCTTGTGACACTTGCGCTTGCAAACTGCTCAGCATGATGAGTGTCCCTCCCAAATTAAGAAACCCCTGTATTTAGAGGCAGTTAGCAAGCTTGCTCGGAGAAGGCAATGGCACCCCACTCCAGTACTCCTGCCTGGAAAATCCCATGGAGGAGGAGCCTGATAGGCCGCAGTCCATGGGGTCGCTAAGAGTCAGACATGACTGAGCGACTTCACTTTCACTTTTCACTTTCATGCATTGGAGAAGGAAATGGCAACCCACTCCAGTGTTCTTGCCTGAAGAATCCCAGGGATGGGGGAGCCAGGTGGGCTGCCGTCTATGGGGTCGCACAGAGTCAGAAACGACTGAAGCGACTTAGCAGCACCAGCAGCAGCAGCAAGCTTGCTCAACATTCGCCTCCAAAAGAGACAATATTTTCCTGGGCAGCAAACCAATCTGCTTTCTGCTCTGGGAGGAGACTGTCTCGAACTTACAGGATGATTTCCTACATAAACATCTTTGAAAAGATAGTCTGGAACAAAAGGTGTCAGAGTCTCTGCTCTCAGGGGGAATATTCTGCCCACACCACCACTCCAGCACGCTGCCATCCTGAGACTCTGAGTGCACCCCACACTCTTGTCTGGTGTGGGAGCTCTGTTGGCTGAAGTGAAATGCCATCCTCATCCCATGTGTGTAAACTCGCAGGCATGCTCCTTGTCCTTCTCATCCCTTTGTCTTTCAACAATCAGTTCCTCAGGCGAGCCTGACAGCCACATCACCACCCGCCAAATGCAGGAATTCTGCTCCACCTTTGTGTCCCCAGGGCCAGTGTACACTATCATAGGACTTAAACTGCTCTGTTGTTGTGACCTGTTTACATGTCTGCTCTCCCAACTCAGTGCATGAAAGGTATGACTGTGTCCTGCTTGTCTCTGATCCCCAGTGACCAGCCCACAAAGAGAATCATTAAGGNTGTCCCCAGGGCCAGTGTACACTATCATAGGACTTAAACTGCTCTGTTGTTGTGACCTGTTTACATGTCTGCTCTCCCAACTCAGTGCATGAAAGGTATGACTGTGTCCTGCTTGTCTCTGATCCCCAGTGACCAGCCCACAAAGAGAATCATTAAGGATCAGTGAAAGAATAAGTGAATCAGTGAAGAGCCTGTTAGTTTACAGCCTCTGGCAGTTTCTTATTACTTGGAGGAGCAGATGTAAAATGGATGAAGCTGGAAAATCTGCATGTGGTAAAGGGCAGGGCCAGCATTTGCTAATAACATTTTCTATGATCTGGGAGAGGGACCAGAAATCTGTCTTTGGGGAGACCCTCCCTGTGTGATGGGACAGGGCGCTTGGCCAAGCCCCCTCTTAGGGACCCAGGCTTGAGGCAGGTAACTACCCAGTGTTGCTGTGAAAGCGAAGCCCCAGCTGTAATAGTCCCATTGCTGGTGCTTCTCGCCAAAATGGTAAGCCTTCTGTCTAGCCATCCAGTGATATAAATTGGATGCATCTGTAACAGGCCTGTGCCCTTGCAAAGAACACTGTTTTTCTAGGGATTTAGCTATCCCGGACTGGATATGCCTCACCTATGATGTTATTACAGACTAAGCCAGTGGTTCTCAGCAGAAGTGATTTTGTCCCCTCGGGATGTTTGGTGACATCTGGAGACATTTTTGGTGTTATCCCAGGGGGAAATGCTGCTGGCATCCAGTGGGTACATGGGCAGGCCGGAGATGCTGCTAAACACCGTACGGTGCAGGGACAGCCCCCTGCAAAGAGACCTGCTGCCCCCAGTGCCAGCAGTGCAGAGGCTGAGAAGCCCTGGGCTACTGTGATGGCCCTACGTGGACCACGCACATCACACACTGCAGAGGTTTTTCTAAACAGAACGAAGCACTCTTGCTGTCAGTCAGCCTGGGGCCTGGCCTCTGGAAAGAGGAAACACAGGAGTCCAGGCTAGAAGGGCAGGACTGGTGCCTACGACTGTTGGTAGGCGATCCCAGGGTCAGGAATCATGGTTGCCCTCGGGGAGCTTCGATGACAGACACACCTGTTTTAGGTTTTTCTTTGAGGCTCTTTGTGTTGCCCCAGGATCTTAGTCAAATTCTGTTAAACTCCAAGGCCTAGTGAGGTTTTTTTTTCTTTTTAAGTGACCATTTAATGAGTACTTTCTACATGCCAGACATCATTTTGCATCAGAGGTGGGCTAACATTTCCTACAAAAGTCCAGATAGCAGATATTTTAGGCTTTGTGAGCTATATGGTCTCTGCTGCATCTACACAACTCTTTTTTTTTTTATTTTTAAAGCAGCCATGGAGAATATGCAAAAAGGTGAATGGTAAGTGTAGCTGTGTTCCAAGAAAATTTTATTTACAAAACAAGTGGTGGACTGGACTTAGCCCATGGGCCATAGTCCACCAACCACTGTTCTACATGCTTAGCAAGCGTTAATTAAAGTGCCTAACAAGCCTAGGACAGAGGCGGTACGTTCTTATTTAGCAGATGTGGTGACTGAGACCCAAATCAGCGCCAGTAACCAGCCAGGCTGCCACTGAGCCAGACCCTCACATTCTCCCCGACAGTAGCCTTTGGAGGGTCCAGAGCCTGGGCAGTGGGTGGCGGTTATTAGGCGGTGAGAGAAATGACCAGCAGATAAGCCCTGGCAATAGTCCAGAGCTAAAGGAGAGAAACAGCAGTGCACAGGGATTTGTGACCTGGTCAACATTCCTGGGGGCATCTAGAAATAACAAAAAGAGGGGATTTGATAGAAGATGTGAGCTTTCTGCAGCTCCCCAGGGTGGAAACTGACCTAAATGAAGGCTCACTGGCCCCTCAGTGTTGACCTTTTATGAGCCCATTCTTCACCTACCAGCTTTCACAAAGAGGAAGTCCCTTCTGATATCTAACCTACAGCACTCTTGCTGTTATTTAAACTTGCTCCCCCAGTTTTCAAACTTGCCGTTTGATGGTGCTTTTCACACCTGAAGATCTTCATCCAGGCTACTTCTGTCTCCCTTCCAGTTCAGTTCAGTCACTTGGTCGTGTCCGACTCTTTGTGACCCCATGGACTGCAGCACGCCAGGCCTCCCTGTCCATCACCAACTCCCAGAGTTTACTCAGACTCATGTCCATTGAGTAGGTGACGCCATCCAACCATCTCATCCTCTGTCGTCCCCTTCTCCTCCTGCCTTCAATCTTTCCCAGCATCAGGGTCTTTTCCAATGAGTCAGTTCTTTCTATCAGGTGGCCGAAGTATTGGAGTTTCAGCTTCAGCATCTGTCCTTCCAATGAATATTCAGGACTGATTTCCTTTAGGATGGACTGGTTGGATGTCCTTGCTGTCCAAGGGACTCTCAAGAGTCTTCTCCAACACCACAGTTCAAAAGCATCAATTCTTCTCTGCTCAGCTTTCTTTATAGTCCACCTCTCACATCCATATATGACTACTGGAAAAACCATAGCTTTGACTAGATGGACCTTCGTAGGCAAAGTCATATCTCTGCTTTTCAATATGCTGTCTAGGTTGGTAATAACTTTTCTTCCAAGGAGCAAGAGTCTTTTAATTTCATGGCTGCAGTCACCATCTGCAGTGATTTTTGGAGCCGAAAAAATGTCTGTCAAAATCTCCCTTCCAGAGGGGTGTGAAATGCAGCAGGAAGGTCAAGGGCTTTGGAGCCGTTGACCAAGCTGCCAATCACAGCTCCACCACCTACTGGTTGTGTGACCTTGAATACAACTCTTAGATTCCCTGAGCGTGCTTACAAAAGGAATGCAGTAACACCCACCAGCCAGGACCCCAGAGGTGTTGGGAGGAATAAATGTGGTAGCTTAAGATCAATGTCTGTTTGTGATGGANCAAGCTGCCAATCACAGCTCCACCACCTACTGGTTGTGTGACCTTGAATACAACTCTTAGATTCCCTGAGCGTGCTTACAAAAGGAATGCAGTAACACCCACCAGCCAGGACCCCAGAGGTGTTGGGAGGAATAAATGTGGTAGCTTAAGATCAATGTCTGTTTGTGATGGATTCCCAAGACATGCTGATTCCCAGGCCCTTCTGAATGGAATAGTCTCAAGTCTTTTTTTTTTTTTTTTAACCTTAAGGGCTGTTTCCAACCTTTTAAAGCAAGTTCACCCTCTCACCTCACTGGAAAACAAATCTAGGGCTCCCTGCATGTCTCCTTTTACTTCTAATGAGATATGCATGGAGATGTGGCATTTCATTTCAGACCAGTTTCACCTCTGAAATCCTACCATCCCAGATCAAGTGCCACCTTCTCCCTGGTGCCTTCCCTGATACCCAGAGCCAAAAGCAGAGAGAGAAACAAACCGTTCTTTCCTCATTCACTCAACAAGTGTATCTCCAGCTCCTCTCCTGGACTGGGCTCTGTGCCTCTGCCCGAGCAGCCTGCTCGGGGGGTGTCACTCCCCACACACTGTGCTGATGTCCTTCTAGATAACTCTCCTTGAGACAAGAAAGGGCTCCTTCTCACCCCGTATCCCTCGAACACTGCTTTGCTTGCAGCAGGTTCGTGCTCAAAGACCACCTTGGAGGAAAACATTCTCCAGTGATAACCTGGCACATTAGCCTTAGCTGGAGAGTGGGCACTTGGTTGGTAACCCAAGAGGTATCTATGCTTATCAAGGCAATTAAGTGAATGGACAACATTAAATTCCTGCAGTTCTCAATTTTTTCCCCATAATGAGTTTTCTGACCAGGCATCTCTGCACATATAGTCTTCCCTACAGACCTTTTGTACTCAGTTTCACTCAGTAATGGGGTCTTTCCTACTCCAGCCTTGCTGATGGCATTACACCAAGAGATTCATCAAGAGCTGGTTTGGGGGAGAATGGATACATGTATATGTAGGACTGGGTCCCTGAGTCCCTCCGCTGTTCACCTGAAACTGTCACACATTGTTAACTGGTTATACCCCAATACAAAATAAAAGGTTAAAAAAAGCCTAGAGGCTTGGGATGGGGCAATAGGAGAGAGGCTCAACAGGGAGGGGATATATGTATACATATCGCTGACTCACTTTGCTGTGCAGCAGAAACTAACACAACATTGTAAAGCAGCTACATACTCCAGTTAAAAAAGAGAGAGAGAGCTGGGAGGCTCTTGGGAAATTGCCAGAAAGAAGCACCCAGGGGCGAGGGGCAGGCTGTAAGATCTCACTCCACCACCGCTGTGAGCAATGAGACATCAACGCACGTTCCGGTAGCTCAGAAACCAGCGGCGAGCCTCACTCCAGGTTCGGGGTGCAGGAGATGGAGGTTGAGTGCGGGCTAAGGACACATCTGAGAATGTATGATAGATGAACATGAATGTGGATGTGTGCATGCGTGTACACGTGTGCATGTGTAAATGCATGCTTACGCCTCTCTCCTGAGTCACCAGCACTCGGGCGGGGGGGGGTGGGGAGCAAGCAGCTCTCCTCTTTCGGTCCCTGCCACCTTGCAGCACGGCTGCGCTCACTCGATGTTCCTCACTGGGTGCGCCTTCTGCCCCACTCCACCCACCCTCTTTGACCTGATTTTCTCCTTCTGGCATCTATTCCCTGTTCTTTCCAACACTCATCTCTCTAACTCCTTCAGCTGTCCATCCTACTCCGAAGAATCTGAAAACGGTCATTACGGCCCCTGGAGAACCCCTGACATCTCTCCCAGCTGTGTGCTGCCAACAGTAGGATACTGAATTTTTTTTTCCCCTAGCAACCACGTTGGTCTTTGATCTACATTTCCCATGAGTGTGTTACAAGGAACTGTATCAAATGTTTATTTATGTCAATGGGTCTTAAGTCTATTGTGTTTTCTTTAACCGCTAAGCCTTTTACTGATACAGAGAAGAAAAGCAAGTTATTTTGGCACAATTTGTTTCTGGCAAGTCTGTATTATTTACTTGGTTTAATAATCACTGCATTTCCTCAGTGACTTTTGCTCAGTGTTGAGATGTGCCGTGTAGAGTACACAATGCCTGGCATAAAATGAGCATCCACTAAATGTCTGGGAGAATAGGCGAGACTGAAATCAGGAGACACAGATTCCAGTCTCTGCTCACTTTCTCATGCTTGGGCCAGTTGACAACTCTCAGGTTTTGTCGCCTCATCTGCAAATGGTTGTGGGGCTTGGCTGCATCAGTGGTCCCCACTGGGGTTCCACCTAGGCATCAATGGCAGTGGATGATGCTTTGAATACTTCACACAGCCCAACAGAGACTAGCCCTCATCCACAATCAGGCTGCTCCAGCCAATGACAACATTCAATTCAGTTCAGTTCAGTCGCTCAGTTGTGTCCGACTCTTTGCGACCCCATGAATCGCAGCACGCCAGGCCTCCCTGTCCATCACCAACACCCAGAGTTCACTCAGACTCACGTCCATAGAGTCAGTGATGCCATCCAGCCATCTCGTCCCCTGTCGTCCCCTTCTCCTCCTGCCCCCAATCCCTCCCAGCATCAGAGTCTTTTTCAATGAGTCAACTCTTCGCATGAGGTGGCCAAAGTACTGGAGTTTCCGCTTTAGCATCATTCCTTCCAAAGAACACCCAGGGCTGATCTCCTTCAGAATGGACTGGTTGGATTTCCGTGCAGTCCAAGGGACTCTCAAGAGTCTTCTCCAACACCACAGTTCAAAAGCATCAATTCTTTGGTGCTCAGCTTTCTTCACAGCCCAACTCTCCCATCCATACATGACCACTGGAAAAACCATAGCTTTGACTAGACGGACTTTTGTTGGCAAAGTAATGTCTCTGCTTTTGAATATGCTATCCAGGTTGGTCATAACTTTTCTTCCAAGGAGTAAGCGTCTTTAGGTGTCTACATTTCGGGCTGAGTTATATCAATAGGTCAGGACCCCCATTGCTCCTCCCTCGGTTCAGACTCCTGTGTCCCTCTGGCCCCACTTCCTCGAGTGTTTCACCCTCAATTTACTCTCCATGCTATAGCCAGGATGATCCTTCTAAAATGCTTTTCTCAGTTTTCTGCTTAAAATACTCCATCTGTCTCCTGCTATCTCCAGAGTGAGGTCCCAACTCTGGCCGGCTCACGAGCCCCTCACTCTCTCGTCCATCTCCCCAGCCCCTTTCCTCCTTTCTGAGATCCTTGTTGGTCCCCTGGACCTACCAGCCTAGTTGATCCCTTACACCCCAAAGCTTTTTTAACCTCTTCCCTTTGCCTGGCTAGCTCTTACATGTCTTTCAGGCCTCAGCTCGGACATCACCTCCTCCAGGAAGCCTTCTCTGATTCTTTCCCAGGACACTAGGCAAAGTCACTCTCTTCTGTGCTTCATCTCTCTGCATTGTAAGGCCCTATCTACTTCACTGTCTCCTCCCAGACTCTCAGTCTTATTCACGCCTTATTCATCATTTCCTCAGCATCTAGTCTAATACTTGGCATTTAATATTTATAAATGTTTGCGGGAAAAATATGAATCAGTTATCTTGGGCTAACTTAAAACTTTGATTGTTTTCAGATCTGTCTTTGATTAATAAAAAAATGGGAGAGACTTCCCTGGTCCAGTGGCTGTGACTCCACACTCCCATTGTCAGGGGTGTAGGTTCAATCCCTGGTCAGGGAACTGTTAATATGTCCCACATGCTTTACCTAAGAGGTCACATGCCAGAGCTAAAGACCTGTTGCAGCCAAATAAATATATGAACAAAAATTTTAGAAAACAATTGGGGAAAATTAATTATTCCATTTGCTAAACCTTTTAAATAATGGTGTCCATGGAGGAGGGCAGAATGAAAGAGTGATGAATGTGTAGGGCACCATTACTCTCTGGTCCTTTCTAGATGATGATTCCAGAAATTTATTTGTATAACACTTTGGTTCAGGATTAGAAAAAATACCTGTGAACTAGAAGGGCATTATCAATGAAGAATCTTTAGATTTGTGGATCATAGGAGAATGGGCAGTTACTCAAGTTGGAATCACCAATTTGCCTCTGGGCTTCCTGGTAGCAAAAGCCAAAAGAGGAAACAGCCATTTGCGTGAGTGCCTCAGACTTGCTACAAAACTTCTTTGTTCCACAACCTTCAGAGTCACCTTTCCTCCTTTCTCACTTCTCATGCAGTTCCCAGAAGATGGGGCACCAAGCAGGGGCCTCACTACAAAAGCCCAGGCCCCATTCACCAGTGTCACCGTTCCTTGCTGTAAGCAAGTCTCACTCTGGTCGTAACCAGGGAGCCCTTTCTGAGCCAACTGTCCCAGAGACCGGGGCATCATGACTGTTTGCCCTGAAACTAACCACAGGCATCCTTATGAGGTCTGAATGGGTCTCCTCCCATTCACTCGAAGTCACACAGCTGATGTATGTCTCAAGTTAATGATTGCAAAATCATTTAAAAAGCTAAAATGAGCTAAATGAACTATTTTATTTAGAGTTATACCAGTCGTGAGGCAACCTTTATGGACACAAGGAAGTGGCAGCCCGTACTCATTCCTTCCTGGTTGGCAAAAATCAAATACTTGCCAGGTCATTGGAAAGCTTGTACCTTAAAGGAATACTTCTGTTAACTAAAAAAAGGAAAAGCCCACATAGCTATAGGAATTCCCTGGACTCTGTACACTCACCAC
Source organism: Neotragus moschatus (assembly GCA_006410615.1). Classification (NCBI taxonomy): domain Eukaryota; kingdom Metazoa; phylum Chordata; class Mammalia; order Artiodactyla; family Bovidae; genus Neotragus; species Neotragus moschatus. The sequence goes on from SJYA01001621.1 coordinate 3,521,940, forward strand.
CTTGGCCCGGTTCAATCCCTGGTCAAGGAACTAACATCCCACAAGCCATGTGGTATGAAAAAAAAAAAAAAGCACCTAACTTATTTTCCTTAAAACTATTTGTCATACTGATCTAATACCACTTAGGTATATAAGTAAACTGTGGCTAGACTGAAAATTGGAAGAAATTAAGAGTTCAAAATCTAATATGAATTCGCATTATTCCTCTGTGCTGTGCATACGAGCCATTAGTTTTACATTTTCTTGTCCCCACTGTTTCACTATTTAATTGTGGAAATTAAATCATTTCAGCTCCTTTCTCTGTGCTCTTAGCATCTAACAGGGAACTTCTCTGGTGAGTATTTGTGGAATAGCTACCATATTTCATTGCTTCTAGATGCCATGGATTATAAGATATATCCCACTTAGAGAGATGCTATTAAAAAAAAAAAAAAAAAGTTGCATCTGAGAATCATTACAATAAGTCTTTGTCCAGAGCAGATGCGAGCTGTCTTTCCTGGCCATGTGGCGTGGCTGGCTGTGTTCTTGGGTGCCTCAGTGGTGCCTGTGCCCTTCACCCCCTCTGCCCCTGCAGAGGGAGACAGCAGCAGAGCAGGAGAGAGGGCCCTTGCTCCCTCTCAGGAGACTGTGGGAGCCTGCTGAGACGATCTCGGGTCCACTCTCCATGAAAAACCAGACCTTCTCTGCCCAAGACACCTTCACTCCTCTGCTCTGAATTCAGCCCTTTTGCTTCCAATCTTTTCTTCTGATCTGGTTTACCCCAGGCACTTGCTCCCCTCTCTCTTCACGCTGGGGATGGACTGCCAAGGGCTTTAACTGGCTACTGGAGGGATATACCCTGCCCTCATCTGACTGCCTGGGGCTTGAGACCAGCATGCGGTAGAAAGGGCAAGTTTGAGCACAGCAAGAGGCCCCACAGAGCCCCTGGCAGGACCCCCTCCCAGACAGCTCTTACCCCACAGTTCCAAGGCTTGTCTCTGCCCCAAGTGTGTGGGGGAACCTGCATGCGGCTGGGCTTAATGGAGCTCAGAAATCCCTGTAGCCCAGCCCCAGATTTCTTTCCAGCTCCACTCCTAAACCCGAAATCAGAGCTCAGCCCAGAGGCTCAGAGGGGAGGAGTGCATTCTCTGGGCGGGGCAGCAAGGGATGCTCCAGTGATTTAAGTTCCATGACTGAAGTGGTCATGGCTATGCNCAGTGACTTTTGCTCAGTGTTGAGATGTGCCGTGTAGAGTACACAATGCCTGGCATAAAATGAGCATCCACTAAATGTCTGGGAGAATAGGCGAGACTGAAATCAGGAGACACAGATTCCAGTCTCTGCTCACTTTCTCATGCTTGGGCCAGTTGACAACTCTCAGGTTTTGTCGCCTCATCTGCAAATGGTTGTGGGGCTTGGCTGCATCAGTGGTCCCCACTGGGGTTCCACCTAGGCATCAATGGCAGTGGATGATGCTTTGAATACTTCACACAGCCCAACAGAGACTAGCCCTCATCCACAATCAGGCTGCTCCAGCCAATGACAACATTCAATTCAGTTCAGTTCAGTCGCTCAGTTGTGTCCGACTCTTTGCGACCCCATGAATCGCAGCACGCCAGGCCTCCCTGTCCATCACCAACACCCAGAGTTCACTCAGACTCACGTCCATAGAGTCAGTGATGCCATCCAGCCATCTCGTCCCCTGTCGTCCCCTTCTCCTCCTGCCCCCAATCCCTCCCAGCATCAGAGTCTTTTTCAATGAGTCAACTCTTCGCATGAGGTGGCCAAAGTACTGGAGTTTCCGCTTTAGCATCATTCCTTCCAAAGAACACCCAGGGCTGATCTCCTTCAGAATGGACTGGTTGGATTTCCGTGCAGTCCAAGGGACTCTCAAGAGTCTTCTCCAACACCACAGTTCAAAAGCATCAATTCTTTGGTGCTCAGCTTTCTTCACAGCCCAACTCTCCCATCCATACATGACCACTGGAAAAACCATAGCTTTGACTAGACGGACTTTTGTTGGCAAAGTAATGTCTCTGCTTTTGAATATGCTATCCAGGTTGGTCATAACTTTTCTTCCAAGGAGTAAGCGTCTTTAGGTGTCTACATTTCGGGCTGAGTTATATCAATAGGTCAGGACCCCCATTGCTCCTCCCTCGGTTCAGACTCCTGTGTCCCTCTGGCCCCACTTCCTCGAGTGTTTCACCCTCAATTTACTCTCCATGCTATAGCCAGGATGATCCTTCTAAAATGCTTTTCTCAGTTTTCTGCTTAAAATACTCCATCTGTCTCCTGCTATCTCCAGAGTGAGGTCCCAACTCTGGCCGGCTCACGAGCCCCTCACTCTCTCGTCCATCTCCCCAGCCCCTTTCCTCCTTTCTGAGATCCTTGTTGGTCCCCTGGACCTACCAGCCTAGTTGATCCCTTACACCCCAAAGCTTTTTTAACCTCTTCCCTTTGCCTGGCTAGCTCTTACATGTCTTTCAGGCCTCAGCTCGGACATCACCTCCTCCAGGAAGCCTTCTCTGATTCTTTCCCAGGACACTAGGCAAAGTCACTCTCTTCTGTGCTTCATCTCTCTGCATTGTAAGGCCCTATCTACTTCACTGTCTCCTCCCAGACTCTCAGTCTTATTCACGCCTTATTCATCATTTCCTCAGCATCTAGTCTAATACTTGGCATTTAATATTTATAAATGTTTGCGGGAAAAATATGAATCAGTTATCTTGGGCTAACTTAAAACTTTGATTGTTTTCAGATCTGTCTTTGATTAATAAAAAAATGGGAGAGACTTCCCTGGTCCAGTGGCTGTGACTCCACACTCCCATTGTCAGGGGTGTAGGTTCAATCCCTGGTCAGGGAACTGTTAATATGTCCCACATGCTTTACCTAAGAGGTCACATGCCAGAGCTAAAGACCTGTTGCAGCCAAATAAATATATGAACAAAAATTTTAGAAAACAATTGGGGAAAATTAATTATTCCATTTGCTAAACCTTTTAAATAATGGTGTCCATGGAGGAGGGCAGAATGAAAGAGTGATGAATGTGTAGGGCACCATTACTCTCTGGTCCTTTCTAGATGATGATTCCAGAAATTTATTTGTATAACACTTTGGTTCAGGATTAGAAAAAATACCTGTGAACTAGAAGGGCATTATCAATGAAGAATCTTTAGATTTGTGGATCATAGGAGAATGGGCAGTTACTCAAGTTGGAATCACCAATTTGCCTCTGGGCTTCCTGGTAGCAAAAGCCAAAAGAGGAAACAGCCATTTGCGTGAGTGCCTCAGACTTGCTACAAAACTTCTTTGTTCCACAACCTTCAGAGTCACCTTTCCTCCTTTCTCACTTCTCATGCAGTTCCCAGAAGATGGGGCACCAAGCAGGGGCCTCACTACAAAAGCCCAGGCCCCATTCACCAGTGTCACCGTTCCTTGCTGTAAGCAAGTCTCACTCTGGTCGTAACCAGGGAGCCCTTTCTGAGCCAACTGTCCCAGAGACCGGGGCATCATGACTGTTTGCCCTGAAACTAACCACAGGCATCCTTATGAGGTCTGAATGGGTCTCCTCCCATTCACTCGAAGTCACACAGCTGATGTATGTCTCAAGTTAATGATTGCAAAATCATTTAAAAAGCTAAAATGAGCTAAATGAACTATTTTATTTAGAGTTATACCAGTCGTGAGGCAACCTTTATGGACACAAGGAAGTGGCAGCCCGTACTCATTCCTTCCTGGTTGGCAAAAATCAAATACTTGCCAGGTCATTGGAAAGCTTGTACCTTAAAGGAATACTTCTGTTAACTAAAAAAAGGAAAAGCCCACATAGCTATAGGAATTCCCTGGACTCTGTACACTCACCACCTTGGCCCGGTTCAATCCCTGGTCAAGGAACTAACATCCCACAAGCCATGTGGTATGAAAAAAAAAAAAAAGCACCTAACTTATTTTCCTTAAAACTATTTGTCATACTGATCTAATACCACTTAGGTATATAAGTAAACTGTGGCTAGACTGAAAATTGGAAGAAATTAAGAGTTCAAAATCTAATATGAATTCGCATTATTCCTCTGTGCTGTGCATACGAGCCATTAGTTTTACATTTTCTTGTCCCCACTGTTTCACTATTTAATTGTGGAAATTAAATCATTTCAGCTCCTTTCTCTGTGCTCTTAGCATCTAACAGGGAACTTCTCTGGTGAGTATTTGTGGAATAGCTACCATATTTCATTGCTTCTAGATGCCATGGATTATAAGATATATCCCACTTAGAGAGATGCTATTAAAAAAAAAAAAAAAAAGTTGCATCTGAGAATCATTACAATAAGTCTTTGTCCAGAGCAGATGCGAGCTGTCTTTCCTGGCCATGTGGCGTGGCTGGCTGTGTTCTTGGGTGCCTCAGTGGTGCCTGTGCCCTTCACCCCCTCTGCCCCTGCAGAGGGAGACAGCAGCAGAGCAGGAGAGAGGGCCCTTGCTCCCTCTCAGGAGACTGTGGGAGCCTGCTGAGACGATCTCGGGTCCACTCTCCATGAAAAACCAGACCTTCTCTGCCCAAGACACCTTCACTCCTCTGCTCTGAATTCAGCCCTTTTGCTTCCAATCTTTTCTTCTGATCTGGTTTACCCCAGGCACTTGCTCCCCTCTCTCTTCACGCTGGGGATGGACTGCCAAGGGCTTTAACTGGCTACTGGAGGGATATACCCTGCCCTCATCTGACTGCCTGGGGCTTGAGACCAGCATGCGGTAGAAAGGGCAAGTTTGAGCACAGCAAGAGGCCCCACAGAGCCCCTGGCAGGACCCCCTCCCAGACAGCTCTTACCCCACAGTTCCAAGGCTTGTCTCTGCCCCAAGTGTGTGGGGGAACCTGCATGCGGCTGGGCTTAATGGAGCTCAGAAATCCCTGTAGCCCAGCCCCAGATTTCTTTCCAGCTCCACTCCTAAACCCGAAATCAGAGCTCAGCCCAGAGGCTCAGAGGGGAGGAGTGCATTCTCTGGGCGGGGCAGCAAGGGATGCTCCAGTGATTTAAGTTCCATGACTGAAGTGGTCATGGCTATGCAACTGGGTATCTGTCCCACAGATGGCAGGAAAGTGCCAGGATAACTGGTCTGAAGGACAAGCTTGGGAAGAACTTTCTGGCATGTGAAGCCCATGGGACAAGAGCTTGGAACCCTTGGGGGTTTTTTGCTCAATCCCTTTTTTTCTCACAAGGGAAACTCCTTTTATTTTTCAGAATATGGATGAACCTAGAGTATTTTTTGGAGGAAGCAATAGCACCCCACTCCAGTACCCTTACCTGGAAAATCCCATGGACGGAGGAGCCTGGTGGGCTGCAGTTCATGGTGTCACTAAGAGTTGGACACGACTGAGTGACTTCACTTTCACTTTTCACTTTCATGCATTAGAGAAGGAAATGGCAACCCACTCCAGTGTTCTTGCCTGGAGAATCCCAGGGATGGGGAAGCCTGGTGGGCTGCTATCTATGGGGTCCCACAGAATCGGACACGACTGAAGCAACTTAGCAGCAGAAGCAGGAGCAGAGTATTCTTGCCTGGAGAGTTCCATAGACAGAAGAACCTGGCGAGCTACAATCCATGGGCCACAAAAAGTCAGACATGACTGAGTGACTGACACTTTTTTTTTTTTTAAGAAGGTAGTATGCTGAGACAGATAACCAGTTAGACAGGGAAGGACAAATGTGGTATGATTTTACTCATGTGGAGTCTAAAAAAATAGTCATAGATAACAGAGGAAAAACAGGTGGTTGCCAGGGGGGAGGAAGGTAGGGAATGAAAAAAAAAAAGGTAATTACGTGAGGTAGGGGACCCAGGTGGTGCAGTGGTAAAGAATCTGCCTGCAATGCAATGACCATGGAGATGAGGGTTTGATCCCCAAGTTGGGAAGATGCTCCGAAGGAAGAAATGGCAACCCACTCCAGTACTCTTGCCTGAGAAATCCCATGGACAGAGGAGCCTGGCGGCTACAGTCTTTGGAGTCGCAGAGAGTTGGACATGACTGAGCTGAAACAATGCTTATACTTATGTAAGCTGATGGGTGCTAATTAGGTTGATTGTGGTGACCATTTCACAACATATATGAAACTATCACATTGGACACTTTTAATATATACACAGTTTTTGCCAGTTACACCCCAATAAAGCTGACGAATGATCTAAGAAAATAATAATAAAAATTTAAAAGGGGTCCTCCTCACCCATAAAAACTCAGGCAGTTCAGAAAAGCATGAAAAGGTAGATCCTTTGTAAGATCTACCTCTCACATTTGTTTGGTCTTGTAGACTTGACAAGGCAGTTACCCACTGATTAGCTAATGGAATTCCACCATAACGCCATGACACGAAGGGAAAGAAGGCGACTGGCCCCACTGCGTGCACACTAGCACCAGGCACTGCAAGCCCATTTCTGTGCATTATCTTACTGCATCCTCACCACAACTTGGGGAGAACAGAGACTCTCAAACTTGAGGGTGCATCAGCATCACCTAGTGGACTTATTAAAGCAGAAGGCTGGGCCCAGCCCCAGAGTTTCTGATTTGGAAGTGAATCTGGTAGGGGCTGGAGAACTTGTGTTTCTAACAAAGTCATACATGGTGCTTTCCTTGCTGCTAAAGGACTGGAGGTGAAGCGTTTGTGGTTTTTCTCCCAGGTTCCTCCCGTGAGTTTCACTTGCAGTTCGGAGTGTCTGGGAAGAGCATCCGGAGCCCCAGGGGGTGCTGATGCTGCCCCATCCAGGTGCCACTGAGGAAGATGCTGTTAGGACTCCCATCTTGTAGTTGAGAAAACCACGGTCCAGGGAGGTACTTTCCTAAGGCCATTCACCCAGACAGTGGCTGAGCTGCGATCTCCAGGAGGTCTGCTTGGTTCTGTGCGCTGTACACTTTCCTTTTCTTCCTCTTGGTTTTCTGCCTCACCCGCCCCTCACCACCACCCCACCACCCTTCACAACACCACCCCCGCCTTTAGGAACAAATGCTAGCTTCCCTATCTCTTCACCCAGTTGGTGAGGCCAGCTGTGGACACGAAAATGCAGGCACCCAGAATACACAGACCTCAATTCTGCAACTCAGGAAAGATGAGAAATGATGACGAACGGGTGGACCACAGCACATCCAGGCAAACCCTGGATGTCACAACTTCTACTAGAAGTAACTGGAACTATAGCACAGATTTAATGAATAAATCATAGCGGGTTGGACTGCTAAGCCTCAAGGGAAACCTCCAAGAAGCAGGCATAGCGATTCAGTTCCCTGGTATGAAAAATATGTTCTGGCCCTTCTGGTTCTCTTTCCCCTAAGAGTGCTTTGTGCCTCTTGTCATTCATCCTCAGGTTGGCAGTGGGAATAGGGGAGAAGGCACTGGGATTCTGTGAGTTGGCCAGGCTCTACCTTTGGTACAGATAAGAATTCTTAATGAAATCAGCCTTTTAATTGCATGTGTTCTGTAACTGCTGTAACTTAAAAGTTCTCCCTTTAGTTCTAAGTGATAGTCTTTTTTTTTTTTTTTTTTTTTAATCGGATTGCAATTGCTTTACAATGTTGTGTTGGTTTCTGCTGTACAACAACAAGAATCAGCTCCATGTATACATATATCTCCTCCCTCTTGAGACTCCCAAGCCCTACCCCTCTAGGTCACCACAGAGCATGGGCTGAGCTCCCTGTGTTACACAGCAGCTTCCTGCTGGCTATCTATTAGTCTGTTTTTTATATTGCCTTTGATCATGAAGTCCCATGGTATCTTTAACCACTACTAAAGAAGAGAAAGGAAAGAGTTCTTCTTCCTAGCTTCCTTGTGTGTGTCCCATGTCTAGTTCTAGTGCAGGAAGAACATCCTAAATCCCAGGGATAGTTTGAATGTAGCAACCTAATATTCCAGCAGATTTAGGACAGAAGAGGGGTGGAGGTGGAAGCCTGAACAACCAGTGAGGTTCACCTGATAGAGGCGCCCTTCCAAATTCCCAAAGGAAATCCTTTAAGATAAAGCATCTGTTGTCTGCGAGAGAGGAGAGCAGCTTGAGGAATGTGGTGGCAGTCATGGGAGTCCTGCCTTGGGCCAAGAAGCTAGGCAGGAGGGCCTATGAGCCCAGTGCCTGGCACCCCCAGGCTAAGCTGCCGTCTTTCCAGAGTCCCCACTCCAGAATGGAGGGGCTGGCCCTAACTTGTGGTGAAATGGGGCTTCCTCACCTGCCAGGATGGGGGCTTGACTTCCTCTTCCCCTTACATCCCATCTCCCATGATATGCATGCATGCCAAGTCACTCAGTTGTATCTGACTCTTTGCAGCTTCATGGACTGTAGCCGGCCAGGCTCCTCTGTCCAAGGGATTCTCCAGGCAAGAATACTGGAGGGCGTTGCCATTTCCTCTTCCAGGGGATCTTCCCGACCCAGGGATTGAGCCCATGTCTCTTACATCTCCCGCATTGGCAGGTGGGTTCTTTACCATGAGCGCCACCTGAGAAGCTGTGAAGGTTTGTCTTATTCTCCCAAATAGCGAACAGTGGCATTTGTCTGTTTCTGAACTACTCATATTGGAGGACCATCAGAGCAGTGTCTGGCATCCTCAGGGATGGAGCCCCAGGTCTGTTCTGTTCACATGATGTGTTCTTGGCTCATTAGTTTCTATACAGTCATTCCTTTCAGTTGCTCTGTTGTTTTGAACACACTGAGGGTTTTTTGGTTGTTTCTCGTGGGAGGGCTGAAAACTCTATCCGGGTAAGGATGACTCTCCCAGCCAGCTGGAATTTAACTGTTTTATTGAATATAATATACATACAGAAAAGTCTATGTATCATAAGTAAGCTTGATGGCTTTTCGCACACTGAAAACAGCACCCACACCAAGGAACTGAAGGTGACCAGTATCCCCTTGTTCCAATCACCTCCACACCCAAGGGCACCCCTATTCTGCTTTCTAACAGCCCTTGAACAGGCTGGAGTCCAGCCTCCCCTCATGAGTCAGCCTGACTTGCAGTTGCCCTCCATTTCAGAGCTGGTGGCTCAGCAGGATCAAGTTGGGACTGACTGCGGGGGGCAGGGCACTGACTCAGCACATACCAACACATATCCGATGCCGCTCCATCCCCCCAGGAGGGACACCAGGGGCAGAGTTGGCTCCATCCTGGCTTTCAGATGGTCCTCCTTTCAGAGGCCATCGAGGAGGTCAGTCCAGTGGCTCAGTGTGGAGGGGGAAGGGGCTCAAATTCCCTTTCCATGTGCTTCTAGAAGTCCTACCATGTGTTCCTGCCAGCCGGAGGCCTGCAGAGCAGGATGACTCAGGGGCATTTACGTGCAAAGTAGCTGAGGTCTGCACCCTGGGAAAACCAGCATGCAGCCTTGGGTTGGACTTGCCCCATTCGGTGCAGCCTGTGTTGTTTGAAAACCATTTCTGCCTGGCATCTATGCCAGGCTCTCTGTTTACCTGTGTGACTGTGAGCACTGATGCCAGCTGCCAGCCTGGACCTGTTTGCCTCCTTAGCTATCCTCCATCCGGCCTCTTTCATGGGCCCCCACTGACCTGACTCCACATCACGTGTGTGCTCACTTCACTAATAAAAAGCAAGGTTTGCCTCTGTGCTCACCCCCATGCATGTCTTGCATCCTTAGACTCTGCCCTCTGCTTCCTCAGCAAAGAGCCACCCTAACTGTCTGGGGTAGGAGGGACAGAGGGCTGGCCAGCACAAGGGGTCAGGAAGAAATGCTTCTGGATCAGTCAATATGGCTGTACAGAGGGCCTCCCCAGGGAGCCCCACGTCATGCCTAAGTGGCAGTAAGACTTTCCTCCTCTACCTCTTGACATGGCGTCTCTCTGCTCTCCATGACTTCCTCGCTCCACCCTGCAGGCTGTCCTACAGAGGCAGGGAGCCCTGGAGAGACATGACTGATGTCTCCACTCTACCAGGGAAGCCAGGAGAAGAGGTGGGGGAGGTTTCCTCTGACTCAGGCTAGAGAGGTCTTGGGAATCATCTGGTCAGAGGTTCTCTAACAGATTGCCTAAGGATCACCTGAAATAGACACGTTTTTCAGGTTCCCTCCCTCCCAGAAATCTGCATATCTGGAAGGCATTCCAGGTGATTCTGATGCAGGTGACCCCAAGCCATAGCTTGAGGAACACTGATCGTACAACCCTTTCCCCAAGTCACGGGGGGAAGAAAGCGAGACCCCGAGGGTTCACACCAGACCATATGGAATGAGATGCAGACCTCAAGTCCCTGATTCTTTCCGTCCTGCCCTGCTCCTGTCTCCTCCCACACGCCGGGCCCCAGGGCAGAGGGGTGAGGTGGGCGGGGGCCAGCTTATACCCAGACTCTGGGTTCCTCTTTCGACAGGGCTCTTGCTCCGCCCCGCCCTGTCCTCTTGCTGCCATCACTTTAAACTGGACATTAAGACACAGAATGGTGTTTCTTCAAGGGCCAATGTCTTCCTGCCTCTCTCCTATTTTTTCTTTTGCACCCCCTATCACCCCCTACTCTCCTTAAAACACAGATTACCCTCAACCCCACCCCTCCATCCATGAGACAAAGTGGGGAAAGCCTGGCCTCCTCCTCCATGCTCCCCTGTTTGACACACCTTATCTTTCTGACCTTAGAGTCTATCTCTCCCCCCGTAACAACGTCTCTGTATTGTCTTCCCTCAAATGCCATCTTGCTCTTTCTTGCCTCCACTCCTGTGACACCATCATCCGCTTGGCCAGTAGCACTTCCTTCTGGCCATACTGAATCCTTCCCATCCCCCACAGTCCACGTGACAGCCCTCTTCCTCCAGGAAGATTTTCTTAACCATCCAGTCCTAGCATTCTTCTCTGAACCATCAGAGCACTGAACCGTTTACTTGTTATCTGATTTTATTACCTATTATATTCTGCTTTGAATTGTGAGCTTTAAGTAATTCCCAGCTACAGACCACAGCCTACCTGCCTATGCTTCTAATTATCCACCCACTTAGCAAAGTGCTTTGCACATAATAAGTAAGTAAGGGATGTTAGCAGTGATGGAGCCTTGCAATGCTAGAGGCCAGGAGACCTTGGCCTGGAGGCAACTAACTGATTAGCTCAGGGAATTTTCTAAGCCTCTTGGGCTAATGAACATCTAAAGGCTAACTAGAAAATCCAAGTCAGATCCTTCTCTGGCTTCTGCTTTCTCTGTTGTAATGGACTTCCCTGCCTGTCACCACCCTTCCTGTGCCAATGTGGCCAGTTCCACCCTCCTGCTCCCCACAGGGATCTCTCTTGCATACCCCTTGTCAGTCAGTCCCAAACAAGACATTATTAATATCCCTGCACTTGCCAGTGGACCCTGGGGCTTGGCCCTCATCCCCCATTCCAGCTGATGACCAGTTCCCATTCACTGCACACACATGAGCTGAGCCTATTTGAAACTCCTTATCTCAAAACCCTTCTGCACAGCTTCGACATCCACATCTCTCCATTTAAGACAACCATTCCTCTTTCACTGAGGATCGACCATCACTGCTTGGTCCCTTGCTTGCTGACAAACATGACAACAAGAAGTTAATGCTAAACACACTGGCAGCTTAAGTTCTGGGACCTGGGCCTAACTTTCAGAAAGGAGCCCTTTATTCTTTGTTTATTGTAGGATGAATGTCCTACAGAGGAGAAGGGCACTCTCCTGCTTAGGGCCCCTGCAGTCTGAAGGGAACCTGGGCATCCTCACCTGGGTGGTTTGCAGGAATCTGAAAACCTTAACGCTGTGACTCGCAATTTGAATGCACAAAGCTGGCTCAGCTCCTCGGAGAAAGAGCTGTCTGTGAGCCATGTGGAGCAAGTCTTTGGGGAGGACTTTGTGTCCTCCTTTAACAAGACCAGAACTGCTCTCCCTAACTCCCTAAATAATCTCCACAAAACAAGAAGTTTCTCATTAAATATAGCCATCTCTCTTCAAAAAAATAAAGATCGCTACTTACCTATATAGGTCCACTTGGATCCTGCAAAGAAGAAAACAAAGGAAGTAAGTACAATTGAGCTTGAACAAGTTAGAGAAAACATAACAGATTTTACTATTATTATTTGGGGGGTGGGGGCATGCCACACAGCTTGTGGGATGTTAGTTCCCCAACCAGGGATTGAACCCAGGCTCTCAGCAGTAAAAGCTCTGAATCCTAACCACTGGACCGCCAGGGAATTCCTCAGATTTTAGTTTTAAATGGGCAAGATTGAGAAGGAGGTAGATGCTGAGAACTTCAAACTTTTTCATTGTGGAGAAAAGAGAATAAACCCTTTTGCACTGTTGGTGGGTATGTAAATTGTGGTACAGCCACTATGGAAAAGAGTATTCAGGTTTCTCACAAAAATTAAAAACAGAACTACCATATGATCCAGAAATTCCACTCCTGGGTATTTATCCAGAGAAAACAAAAACTAATTAGGAAAGATATATGCACTCCCATGTTCACTGCAGCATTATTTACAACAGCCAAGATATGGAAAGCACCCAAGTGCTGCCCATCAATAGAAGAATGGATGAAAAAGATATAGGATACACACACACACACACACACACACACACACACACCATGGAATATTACTCAGCCATTAAAAGAATAAAATATTGCCATTTGTGACAACATGAATGAACCTAGAGGGTATTATATTAAGTGAAATAAGAGATAAATACTGTATGATTTCACTCATATGTGGAATCTAAAAAAAATGAACAAACAAGACAAACAGTTATAGATACAGAGAACAAACAGTTGGTTGTCATAGGAGAGGTGCATAAAGGAGAGGAAATAAGTAAAAGAGATTAAGAGGTAGAAACTTCCAGTTACAAAATAAATGAGTCACCAATATGAAATGTACAATGTGAGGAATACAGTCAGTAACTGTAGTATCTGTGGATAGTGACATATTTTAAATGTATAGGAAAAGAAACACTAATCTATATTCAGGAAATAACATACTGTTGTAGGTCAATATACTTTAAAAACAAACTCACGCATAGAAAAGGAGATCAGATTAGTGGTTCCCAGAGGGAAGGGACTGGGGCAGGGGGAACTGGGTAAAGGTGACCAAAAGGTTCTAACTTCCAGTAATAAGTCCTAGGAATATGATATATTAATACAACGTGATAAATATAATCAACACTGCTATATGTTACATATGAAAATTGTTAAGAGAATAAATCCCAAAGAGTTCTCATCACAAGGAAAAATTCTGTCTATATAATTTTGTACATGTATGAGATAATAGATGTTTGCTAAACTTATTGTGATAATCACTCATGAAATATACGTCACATCACTATACCACACACCTTAAATGTATACAGTGTTTTATGTCAGATGTATCTCAATAAAACTGGAAGAAAAAAATTAAAACGCACACAAACTTTCTCAGAGTCTGTGTTGGAACAACTGCCTCTCAGAGCACCTGTGCTTCCAGGGAAGGGGCACAAGGCAATGATTCTCTGCAGGGGTCCAGGGGTCAGGGAGGGGGCTTCTTTATCAGAAGCCTCCCGCATATCTTAGAAAAGCCACATTTCACTATCCAAATAGTTAATAAATTCACAAGGCTCAAAACTCAAGAGCTGCCAAGAGGAACACAGTGAGAGCGCTTCCTACCACCCAACCCCCCTGCTTCATTAGACTCAATCAGTTTCACAGCTGATGGGAACCCTTGCACAGTGTGACTGCATACACGTATCTGTATTCTCTTCCCTTTTTTTCACACAGATGCTGGCCTTTGGGAAATGCTGTTTTGCATCTTGCTTTTCCCCTACTTAACAACGCAGGCTAGAGAAGAGTTCAAGCTCATTCCAAAAGGAAGGTTTTTATTTGAGGAAGCTGCCACCGTCATCACCGGAGTTAGAATTCTATGGGTGGCGGCAGTGTGGAGGAGAGGTCCTGCCAGGAGTGTAATGAAAGTCACCTGTCACCTCCCACTCACACCCTTCACTCATAAAAGTCCTTCATGCTAACAACTAAATATAGTTTTAAAAAGTCATTGCCCAGATAACCAGCAGGGACCAATGGTATAGCACAGGGAGCAATAGTATTTTGTAATAACATATAAGGATAAAGAATCTGAAAAAGAATATTTCTGTATATATGTATCTGGTGGCTCAGACGGTAAAGCGTCTGCCTACAATGAGGGAGACCTGTGTTCGATCCCTGGTTCGGGAAGATCCTCTGGAGAAGGAAATGGCAACCTACTCCAGTACTCTTGCCTGGAAAATCCCATGGATGGAAGAGCCTGGTAGGGTACAGTCCATGGGGTTGCAAAGAGTTGGACACGACTGAGCAACTTCACCTCACCTCACTTTACCTCACCTCACCTCACACCTGAAACTAACACAACCTTGGAAATTAACTACACTTCAATTAAAAAAAAGTCGTTGTGGAGCTATGCTTTTGACACACTTCCTTCTTTATCTCCAGGAAGAGCGGAGACCCTGAATTGAGACTCAGGGTGTCTGTCTCGGGACACATTACAGGGAGGGGACTGTTCAACTCCTATGTTTCTGTCTCCCAACTTCACCAGATGCTTCCAGGATTCTAGGCCCATCAGGGTTGAGCTGCAAGGAGGAAGACTCATATCTCCTTTCTCTCGGGAATTGATTTGCAGTAAAACTTACCTGACCAGCAGAGAAGGCAATGGCACCCCACTCCAGTACTCTTGCCTGGAAAATCCCATGGACGGAGGAGCCTGGTGGGCTGCCGTCTCTGGGNTCCAGAGAAAACAAAAACTAATTAGGAAAGATATATGCACTCCCATGTTCACTGCAGCATTATTTACAACAGCCAAGATATGGAAAGCACCCAAGTGCTGCCCATCAATAGAAGAATGGATGAAAAAGATATAGGATACACACACACACACACACACACACACACACACACCATGGAATATTACTCAGCCATTAAAAGAATAAAATATTGCCATTTGTGACAACATGAATGAACCTAGAGGGTATTATATTAAGTGAAATAAGAGATAAATACTGTATGATTTCACTCATATGTGGAATCTAAAAAAAATGAACAAACAAGACAAACAGTTATAGATACAGAGAACAAACAGTTGGTTGTCATAGGAGAGGTGCATAAAGGAGAGGAAATAAGTAAAAGAGATTAAGAGGTAGAAACTTCCAGTTACAAAATAAATGAGTCACCAATATGAAATGTACAATGTGAGGAATACAGTCAGTAACTGTAGTATCTGTGGATAGTGACATATTTTAAATGTATAGGAAAAGAAACACTAATCTATATTCAGGAAATAACATACTGTTGTAGGTCAATATACTTTAAAAACAAACTCACGCATAGAAAAGGAGATCAGATTAGTGGTTCCCAGAGGGAAGGGACTGGGGCAGGGGGAACTGGGTAAAGGTGACCAAAAGGTTCTAACTTCCAGTAATAAGTCCTAGGAATATGATATATTAATACAACGTGATAAATATAATCAACACTGCTATATGTTACATATGAAAATTGTTAAGAGAATAAATCCCAAAGAGTTCTCATCACAAGGAAAAATTCTGTCTATATAATTTTGTACATGTATGAGATAATAGATGTTTGCTAAACTTATTGTGATAATCACTCATGAAATATACGTCACATCACTATACCACACACCTTAAATGTATACAGTGTTTTATGTCAGATGTATCTCAATAAAACTGGAAGAAAAAAATTAAAACGCACACAAACTTTCTCAGAGTCTGTGTTGGAACAACTGCCTCTCAGAGCACCTGTGCTTCCAGGGAAGGGGCACAAGGCAATGATTCTCTGCAGGGGTCCAGGGGTCAGGGAGGGGGCTTCTTTATCAGAAGCCTCCCGCATATCTTAGAAAAGCCACATTTCACTATCCAAATAGTTAATAAATTCACAAGGCTCAAAACTCAAGAGCTGCCAAGAGGAACACAGTGAGAGCGCTTCCTACCACCCAACCCCCCTGCTTCATTAGACTCAATCAGTTTCACAGCTGATGGGAACCCTTGCACAGTGTGACTGCATACACGTATCTGTATTCTCTTCCCTTTTTTTCACACAGATGCTGGCCTTTGGGAAATGCTGTTTTGCATCTTGCTTTTCCCCTACTTAACAACGCAGGCTAGAGAAGAGTTCAAGCTCATTCCAAAAGGAAGGTTTTTATTTGAGGAAGCTGCCACCGTCATCACCGGAGTTAGAATTCTATGGGTGGCGGCAGTGTGGAGGAGAGGTCCTGCCAGGAGTGTAATGAAAGTCACCTGTCACCTCCCACTCACACCCTTCACTCATAAAAGTCCTTCATGCTAACAACTAAATATAGTTTTAAAAAGTCATTGCCCAGATAACCAGCAGGGACCAATGGTATAGCACAGGGAGCAATAGTATTTTGTAATAACATATAAGGATAAAGAATCTGAAAAAGAATATTTCTGTATATATGTATCTGGTGGCTCAGACGGTAAAGCGTCTGCCTACAATGAGGGAGACCTGTGTTCGATCCCTGGTTCGGGAAGATCCTCTGGAGAAGGAAATGGCAACCTACTCCAGTACTCTTGCCTGGAAAATCCCATGGATGGAAGAGCCTGGTAGGGTACAGTCCATGGGGTTGCAAAGAGTTGGACACGACTGAGCAACTTCACCTCACCTCACTTTACCTCACCTCACCTCACACCTGAAACTAACACAACCTTGGAAATTAACTACACTTCAATTAAAAAAAAGTCGTTGTGGAGCTATGCTTTTGACACACTTCCTTCTTTATCTCCAGGAAGAGCGGAGACCCTGAATTGAGACTCAGGGTGTCTGTCTCGGGACACATTACAGGGAGGGGACTGTTCAACTCCTATGTTTCTGTCTCCCAACTTCACCAGATGCTTCCAGGATTCTAGGCCCATCAGGGTTGAGCTGCAAGGAGGAAGACTCATATCTCCTTTCTCTCGGGAATTGATTTGCAGTAAAACTTACCTGACCAGCAGAGAAGGCAATGGCACCCCACTCCAGTACTCTTGCCTGGAAAATCCCATGGACGGAGGAGCCTGGTGGGCTGCCGTCTCTGGGGTCACACAGAATCAGACACGACTGAGGTGACTTAGCAGCAGCAGTTACCTGATCAGTCACCTGGTGCTCACTTGTCACAACTGGGCATTTCCTACTCAAGCCAATAGTGCTTTTGAAAAACTTAAGAGAATTTGGCTTGTTTTTCTTTGTAATCACCTATTTTTTAAAATTGCTTTTCTGTTCTCATTTCTTTGTCTCAGATTTTTAATTTTCAAACTCAATTCTTTTGGTAATTTTTTCAAATTACACTTGTATGTGGTTTAAAGAGTCAGATGGTTCTATCCACATCAGGCTTTCAATGAAATATCGGTCCCCTAACACTCCTGAGTCATTTTCCTGTTCCCTATGGCAACCACTTTGAATTCTTTTAACATAATTATTTTGGCATTATCTCCACAACTCTATAAAAATATATTGAGCCTTCATGATTTGCTTAGGTTTAGGCATTATTTGTTGACAGCCCACTTTGGAAGAGAAGGACTAAGGGCTCTTTCACACACCCATCTCCTTGATTTCTAGATAAAGCAATGAAAGACCATAAGACAAAGTGGATCAATTCCTGTTAAGAAGCATTTCTCCACATTTCCCGTCACTTCCCGTGAACTTAGAGAATCTTTGAGCTAGAGGCAGTAGTCCAGACTCCTTAGAGTATTTGCTGATTTCCTCATCAAAAATGCCTATAAGCTTGAACACAAGAAATTTCACGTACCGTTAATTTCATAAGAAGTACATAGAACTGTGTTGGTTTTTTGTTCTGTGTGTTTTTCCTTTTTCTTTATTTTACTGTAAACTTTTTGCCACAAGCATTTTTGCCACAAATTGTTGCATAATTAACTGGCAGGAAGACATTTCTGCCATGAAAGAGCAAATAACTGGATGACAATTTTTGGTTTGGCAGTTGGATTTCTACTGCATTCGCATTCCAAAGCATTAGCATTTCTTCCAGTTAGTAATGCTATTGATGGCTTTATCCAGCTGACCAATGATGATCATTAGCGCCAAGAATTGGTTTCTTACTTTTAAACACACCACCCTGGAGGAAAAAGAGGCGAGGGCCTCACAGGTTGAGCCAACATTTCCCACAACTTTGAAACATCTATCAACAGATAGGTGACAAGTTGCCAAGAATCCAGCACAGGGTAGAGGCTTTCACACTCAACACAAGGCTCAGGCACAAACATGCACCCTCATGCTTGGGAGCTGGTGCCTCTCTTAAGGAAGGAAAAGGGCGATGCTGACTGAGGAGACGAATCGACCACAAACAAACAAACAAACAAAAAGTATAAAATGCCACGAACGAAAGACTTGGAAGGCAAATGCTTAGGTACAGCCCACAAGATAAAATCAGTTATTTGCACAGTATTACCATGAATCTACATACATTTTAAAGTGTATTCAAATATTTTATATTTGTAAGGAAGTCTTAAATTTTTATTTATTTGTTATGTTTCATTGTGTCCTTTAAACTTTTATTGGAATAGATTTACAGTGTTAGTTTCAGGTATATGCAAGCTGAGCCAGTTATACACACACACACACACACACACACACACACATCCACTGTTTTTAAGATTCCTTTCCCATATTATACACACACACACATATATATCTCCACTGTTTTTAATATTCCTTTCCCATGTAGGTCCATTACAGAGTATTGAGTAGAGTTCCCTGTGCTTTACAAAAGTCCTTATTAATTATCTGTTAATGTATAGTAGTGTGTATATGTCAATCCCAATCTCCCAATTTATCCCTCTTTGCCTTTTCCCCCCCAGTAACCATAAGTTTTTGTACACTTGACTCTATTTCTGTTCATTGTGTCTTTTTTGATGTCCTGCTTTTACTTTTTATTATTTTATTTTCTACAGCAAAATTGCCTTATGGGCCAGCTACACCTTGAAAATGCTTGTGGCAAAGATGTGTACCATGATAGTACCCAGAACCCCACAGACCCCCTGAAACCTACTATGGACTGGACAGGGCTTAATAGTCCCAAATTCACCTCCTCTGAATCAGCAGTTAGATGAAGACATTCAGAACCATGGTGAGCCCAAACTTCTATGTGACCCCCAAGTTTACTGCTAGCCTCTCATTGACACAATGATGAAAAGGGGGGAAAAAAAAAAAAGCATGGCTTGGGAACCAAGCTACAGAAAACCTCAAACCACCTTTCTGAACATTTTCCTTTGGTGTTCTGTTTGAGGGGTTTTATTAAAATACAACCATGGGACTTTGGGCAGGGGGCGGGGTGGGGGGGGAAGGTTTGGGAGAATGGCACTGAAACATGTGTGCTGTCGTGTGGGAAACGAATCGTCGGTCTATATTCGGTTCAGGATACAGGATGCTTGGGACTGGTGCACGGGGATGATCCAGAGAGTTGATGTGGAGTGGGAAGG
>SJYA01001621.1:3546624-3691520 GCA_006410615.1 Neotragus moschatus
AAAAAAAAAAAGCATGGCTTGGGAACCAAGCTACAGAAAACCTCAAACCACCTTTCTGAACATTTTCCTTTGGTGTTCTGTTTGAGGGGTTTTATTAAAATACAACCATGGGACTTTGGGCAGGGGGCGGGGTGGGGGGGGAAGGTTTGGGAGAATGGCACTGAAACATGTGTGCTGTCGTGTGGGAAACGAATCGTCGGTCTATATTCGGTTCAGGATACAGGATGCTTGGGACTGGTGCACGGGGATGATCCAGAGAGTTGATGTGGAGTGGGAAGGGGGGGGTGGGGTTCAAGATTGGGAACTCATGTACACCTGAGATGAAAAATAAATAAAAAAAAAAATAAAATAAAATACAACCATGGATTTCAGAGGCAGAGGGAGCCAAAGGATTGTCACTTAGCTGGCCAGAGCACTTGGAGGCCCAGGATGTAAAATCTCACAAGGAAGAGGGAATTTCATCTCAGTGCTTCCCTGGAGAGACACAGGCCACTCAGTGATCCTGAAGACCACCTGGAAAAAACATCTGCGACCTCTGAGCGGTCCTGCATTGGCCAGAAACTTTAATTGCAACTGCACCAAAATCAAACCATAGCCTTAACAGCCTGTGTCTTCGGCTCCCTTCCCCAAAGCTTGCTAAGCTGAGGTTTCTGTACTGTTGCAGCGCTCATCCTCAGATGAGGCATCAGCACAATGCTCTGGTAAGCTCAGTGTGATCGCGTGCCTCTGGGACTGTAAGGGCTCAAGGACACAGGCCTGGGGACATGCTCTTAAAAAGCAGCAGAGCAATCTTTCCTGCCCTCATTTTGCTGAGCGACCCTGCTTGGACCTCAAGACTCGGTGCTTTGGGGTGCTTTGGGTATAAATGGCCGTGTCTGGAGGGTCTTGAAAGCTGGAGTCCGGAGAGGAGAAGCACCGTAAAATGAAGGGGAGGGTGATCTGGGTCAGGGGGTCTCACTGGATGAAGGTCAGTGCCCAGTTTGGTTCATTGCTAGAACTGAGGTCAAGAAAACTTTATAAAGGAAGGGTGCCAAAAAAAAAAAGGAAGGATGCACCTTTGCTTTATTTGGAAA
Organism: Neotragus moschatus; assembly: GCA_006410615.1. Taxonomy (NCBI): domain Eukaryota; kingdom Metazoa; phylum Chordata; class Mammalia; order Artiodactyla; family Bovidae; genus Neotragus; species Neotragus moschatus. The sequence continues at coordinate 3,547,698 of SJYA01001621.1, forward strand.
TGGCCTCTCCTGGTTTCCGACCTCTCGCTTTAGGGGCAAAAATCTTGACAGAATTAAACTGCCCCCCACCCAGGCAGGCCAGGCAAAGGACCCTCCTTGTGGCTGCACCTCAGTAGCTTCCTGAGGGCATCTGTTCTGAGAAGGTTGTCACTTCTGTCCTGAGCACTGGGAGGTCCAGGTGGATGCCTGTTAGAACCTGCAGCCCCAGCTTATCCTGGGCAGGGAGAACGTCCTGGCTGCTTTCGGAGGAAACGATGTTTACCAAGATTCAGGTCAGGGGTTCTGGGCCCTGCTAGCTCCCTGTCCTGGATGCTAGAACCTTCCCTGACTAACCAACGTCCGGGGAGCCCAAAGCTGCCCAGCTCTCCACACCAGGCTGAGGCAGAGCAGGTTCTGCCAAATTCAAAGAAATGCTACCCCACCCCTGCCCCAGCAGCTGAGAGTTCCTAGGTTATCTCTGGAAGATGCTTGACTTTTATTGTGCCCTCTCCCTCCCTGACCCCGAGGTTTGCCAGTGCCAGTCACTGAGAATTCAGGTGCCCCAGGAAGATCCCCTGGAGGAGGGCATAGCAACCCACTCCAGTATTCTTGCCTGGAGAATTCTATGGACAGAGGAGCCTGGTGGGCTACAGTCCATGGAGTTGCAAGGAGCTGGACACGACTGAGTGACTTAGCATGCACGCGGGCAGAGGGCAGACCACTTTCTCACCCACTGCCCAGGTTAACCCCCTCCACACTTGGGTTAACNCAACCCACTCCAGTATTCTTGCCTGGAGAATTCTATGGACAGAGGAGCCTGGTGGGCTACAGTCCATGGAGTTGCAAGGAGCTGGACACGACTGAGTGACTTAGCATGCACGCGGGCAGAGGGCAGACCACTTTCTCACCCACTGCCCAGGTTAACCCCCTCCACACTTGGGTTAACACTGACACTTTACACCTCGGTGAGTTTTGCTCTGACTAAAAAGCCAAGAAACCTGCCTGAGGAAGAACAGAATAAAAGCTGTGTTCTTAGAATCAAGGGGGTAAGCAGGCTGGCTGCTCAGTGTACAGTGAAAGTAGATTTTTTTTTTTTAACTGAAAACTTTCCTCAGCCTAACTGGGAGAATGGAAAAGAGAGAAGGGCAAGGAGGAGGGGAAGAGGAGGGTCCAGAGGGTCAGAGAAGCACAGCGGGGAGAAGGAGCTTCCCCCAGAGTGAGGGCAGAAACAGGCTTTCAGAAGAGGGTCGGTAACGGGCTTCTCTCGTCTTGGAGCTAAAAGGGAGATTTCAAGTCAGACTTTGGGTTACAGTGCAGCTTTCTTCAGAGGGGAATACATATTAAAGTCTTCAGTTTTAGAAACTAATTTCCACTTTTATAACTCCTTTCTCCCAACCACTTTCTCCTTCACGAGATGAGGAAGATTACTACCAAGCATATCAGGCCAGCTAGTGGACTCAAACTGAATTAAGAGGAATGACGAAGCTGCTGACAGCCAGGCTCCCTCTCCCTCTCCTACCATGCCCCATGGGCACCATGCCCTCTGATGGGAGGAGGCTCCAGCTTTCATGCCTCTGAGCAGAACCAACTTCTCACCACCACCACGCAGCCAGGGGATATGGACTGGCAGCCATTCTAGTCACTCTGGGCTCTTCTAGGAATGTTTCAACCTAGCCTGGGTCTAGGAATGGTCTCCGGAGAAGGCAATAGCAACCTCTTGCCTGGAAACTCCCATGGACAGAGGAGCCTGGTACACCCCCTATGGGGTGTACACAGAGTCGTCTATGGGGTCACACAGAGTCGGACGTTAGCAGGAGCAGCAGGAATGGTCGCACCTACAAATGTCCATACAAACATTTGGGGCAAACTCTGTCAAGGGCACTAGCCACTGTTACTCAGAAAGTTTCTGTAAGTCACCATCTGCTCCTCCAGAAAAGGGCTCACCCAGCTGTGGAGACCCAGACAGAAGCCCTCACCTTAGCTGCTGGCTGTCTACGGGCTTCCCTGATGGCTCAGAGGGTAAGGATCTGCCTACAATGCACGACACACAGGAGAGCCAGGTTTGATCCCTGGATGGGGAAGATCCCCTCAAGGAGGGCATGGCAACGCACTGCAATATTCTTGCCTGGAGAATTCCATGGACAGAGAAGCCTGGGGGGCTACAGTCCATGGGGTCCCAAAAAGTGGGACACAGCTGAGCAACTAACACTATGGCTGCTGGCTACAAGTCGCCTCCCTGACCCAAGCCCCTCTACCATCTCCTGCTACTGGCTGGGCACCACCAGCCTCAGCCCTGCAGGGTCCAAAGCCCTAACTAACTACACTCAGAAATAAGGTTATGCATGCTCTTCTGAGGGCACACCGCACACACACACACACGTACAACTTCAGAGTAGTAGAGCCCTTCTGGAGAAAAACCATGATTAGGATGAGGTGCATCGTCTCTTTGACTTGGAGGTAAAACTTAATGGTAAAGAGTCTCTCCTCCAAAGGCAAGCACCCACCCCTGTGCGAACCCTCCCTGGGAAAGAGGCTGCTCAGGAACACCCCAGACTCTCCTCTGCCGCCTGCACGTGGATCGGGGCACAATATTTTACATCCTGGTTCTGTTTCTCCTCCCCGGGTTAGCAAATTCCCAAGCCGCCTCTCCAGCGCTGCGGGTGGGTGTTGGGGGGTGTACTCCGAGAAGGCACAAACGGATTTTAATGCGAGGACAATGTGCGGCAAACCGCTTCCCCACTACCGCGCCCACCCTGCGAAACCAGAACGGATCCTCCATTCTAAAGGTAAATGAAGCATCCTTTGTAAAAATGTACTGTTGGAGAGCCTGCAGGTCCTTTCCCGCTCCCCGCAAATGATTTTACTTTAACGAGCCGCGTGAGGACTCCTTCTGCCCAGGCGTGGCTGAGCGCTCGGGATTGTTCGGTAAGAAGAGGCAGAAGAAACTTTACCGTTGAGCGGGGCTGGGTTGGAAGGCTGTTCCTTTAAGACCACGAGCAGGAGCACGGCCACCGCGTGCAGGCTGCGGAGAGGCATCTTCGGGCGGCTCCCGGCGCGGGCGGAGAGCTTGGGCTGCGGACGGAGAGCGCGAGCTGCGGGCGGCTGAGCTCCTTCTCGCCCTCTGGCTCGGGCGCTGGGGCCGGCGGGGCGCTCGCCCAGACCTTGTGCGCGCAGCCCAGGCGTCACGGCCAGCACCTCTGTTCTTTGGGCTCCTGGCTTCCCGCGGGCTGCTTTTATGGAGCGACTCAGCCCCAAACAGATGATGTCATCGGGTGGGGGGGAGAACGCCCTGCCTACGGGAGGTCTGGCGCCCCAGTTCCAAGGTGAGTTGTAACCCTGACTTCAGCCGCTCTCCGCGGGGCAGTGGCCCGGGCGCTCCTTGAGCCGGGGCTGGCGCGGAACCCAGTTCTCCACGGAAGCCGCAGGCGGGCGGAGGAGAGAGACGCCTGCCTGGACCCAGTGGGGAGGCGTGCGTCCAGGGACGCGCTTCAGTGGCCACGACCTTGGGCTGTCATTGCCTCTACTTGAGAAGCCCCCTAAGTACAATACCAGTCTGGGCCAGAGACTCCTTCTGTGCCCCCATCGTGTGCTTGCCTGGACTGGACACACCTTACGGACTGGACAAGACACCTATGGATTAGGAGGGACGGGTTGCATTCAAATTCAGAATTTCTGTGGACTGTACAGTCAGTTCACAGAAAGGTCCTGAAAAGGTCTTACCTTTGAAATATAGACGCAAAGAAATTAACAGGTAAATAGCACGGGGTTGAGGGTGCGCTGTGAAATAGAAATAGACGTGGGTAAAAAGAAATGAACAGCTTTGCTAAGCAACTAGACTTTCACCTCAGAGCAGGTACGTAGGCAAAGCTCATAACTAGTTCATAGTATCAATCTTTCTCTAGGAAGCTGGGGAGGAAGGAGGGGTCTCTTTTCTGGGCACTTGAATGAAAGAAAAGGGACTTGCATGATTTCTTGAGCTCCTACTTGATTTCCCAGGTGGCACTAGTGGTAAAGAGCTCACCTACCGATGTGGGAGACATTAGAGATGCTGGTTCGATCCCTGGGTCGGGAAGATCCCCTGGAGGAGGGAATGGCAACCCACTCCAGTATTCTTGCCTGGAGAATCCCATGGACAGAGGAACCTGGTGGGCTCCTGTCCCAAGGGTCGCAAAGAGTTGGACCTGACTGAAGCGACTTAGCATGCAGGTCACTCAGTGTAAGACTCTGTACCAGGCATTTTGCCTNGGAGGGAATGGCAACCCACTCCAGTATTCTTGCCTGGAGAATCCCATGGACAGAGGAACCTGGTGGGCTCCTGTCCCAAGGGTCGCAAAGAGTTGGACCTGACTGAAGCGACTTAGCATGCAGGTCACTCAGTGTAAGACTCTGTACCAGGCATTTTGCCTCTTGGCTCAGATTAATGTTGATGTTGTTTTCAGTGCATATTATCAGCACCTGTTGCTCATTTTTGCCCACTTGCCTCGCATGTCTGTGTTCTTTTTAACACACAGTGTGTGTTAAAGTTAGTTGCTCACTTGTGTCTGACTCTTTGGGACCCCATGGACAATAGCCTGCCAGGCTCCTCTGTTCATGGGATTCTCAGGCAGGAATACTAGCATGGGTTGCCATTTCCTTCTCCAGAAATGTTCCCTACCCAGGGATCAAATCCAGGTCTCCGTCTAGTCACATGCTGATACTTGCTGTCTGATCCCCTTTGCATTTAGTCCATGTTCAGTCATTAAGTCAGAGGTCTTGCTAACTTGCTGCCTCTGGCGTTCACTGAATTTTCCTGCTGCTGTTACTGCCACTTGCTGTTCCCACCACCAGAGGTGCTTCTGGCTTCTGTGGGTCCTCTGACTGTGTCGGTCCTGGTAGTTTGGCTCTGTTTCCTTCCTGCTCAGTGACTCTGCCTATTCTCTTGGCTCCCTGCCGCCCACAGGCATTGTTCAGATCACATGGTCTGCTGAAGCGTGCCCACCCCCAGCCCTGGTACAGGACCCCTGGTTTTGTGACCTGAATCATCCTACCCTCTTCTCTTGGCCACAGTTGCCTGACCAGCCCTCACCCCTCTGGTCTGTGCTGATCTCAGTCCAAGTGGGCTCTCAGGCTGGCCTCCATGACTGATGAAGCTGCTTTCCCGAGGTAGTTTTGGAAGGACAGACCAGCTTTTCTACTGAAGCCACAGGAAGCACATGCCACCCACATTTCAAGGGGTGCTACTGTTCTGTTCATATCTGCTCAGCCATTGTTTGGGTTAATAAAGGGCTATGAAGTCTTGTTGAGGAAGTTGTTAACAAAGACAGTCTTGTTACAAGCACTTTCAAACCACCATAGACTTAGGGATGACCTTTTCTGCTTATAACTCTTGATCAAGAGCCACACCTCTAGGGTGGTGAGTGAGTGTTTCACTATCGTTCTTAAGACATTCGTGTCTCTGATTCGTCATCAAGGTCTTTGCAAGATGAAGTGCACTAGAGGAACACAAGAGGTTGGGGGGGAGCTGCTGCAGGTTCAGAAATGCACACCATGAAAGTGAAATCACTCACCCCACATTTCACCACTAGTTCAAAGGAAGCTGGGTCGGGCACACACATTTTATTACTCCCATTCCATTCTATCTGGCTAAACAGTAAGTCCAGTTTCTTCTTGAGCATGCATCTCTAAGTGTTCCCCAAGGATCCCCAGAGATGGAGAGGTTTAAAAAGGGGATGGATTTAACAGAATGTTGTGAACTGAGTTTGATGGAGAGAAAGGAGAGAGTTGGAATGTTTATTGCATAGCTACATCAAAGATCTGATTAATTGGTAAAGAATGGATAGCAATTAGAAGAGGATTGAGAAACAGAGACCCAATTGTTCTAAGTGCTTTGGTTTTTTTTTCTTTCTTGTTTTATTGAGATATAATTGATACATAGCACTGTATAATTTTAAGGTATACAGTCTAATGATTTCAGTTACATACATCATGAAATGATTTCCACAATAAGTTTAGTGAACATCCATTGTCTGATATATGTACAAAACAAAAGAAAAAAAGGAAATTTTTTTTCCTTCTGATGAGATCTCTTAAGACTTACCCTAACAACTTTCATATATAATATACAGCAGTGTTAGATTTGTCGTGTTGTACCTTACATCCCTATTATTATAAAAATATAATAGGAGACTTGGAAAATACAGAACAAAGTTACATATAGTTCCACTATACATTACAATTATTTTTTTAAGTAGATAAATTAAGACTTTTAGAGTTTCAACATCAAACTCTCAAAAATTAATTGAATGTACAGAGAAGTAGAAGGATATAGTAGATGTAAAAAGCACTACGAATCAATTCAGAATAATTTAGATTTACATGCATGCATGCTAAGTCATTTCAGTTGTGTCTGACTCTCTGCGACCCTCTGGTCTGTAGCCCACCAGCCTCCTCTATCCATGGGATTCTCCAGGCAAGAATCCTGAAGTGGGTTGCCGTGTCCTCCTCCAGGGCATCTTCCCAACCCAGGAATCAAACTCCCATCTCTCATGTCTTCTGCATCAGCAGGCAGGTTCATTACCACTAGTGCCACCTGGGAAGCCCTAATTAACCTTATAACTGGAAATTTATACCTTTTGTCTGCCTTCATCCAATTCCCCCACCTCTCTACCTCCAATAACCAGAAATCTGATCTCTTTTTCTATGGGTTTTTTTGTTTGAAGTGTAATTGACCTACAAGAGTGGGTTTGTTTGTTTGTTTGTTTGTTTTAATTTTAATCTTCTGATATCACAGGGAGGGAAAGTAAACAGAAATGAACGAAATGATCAAACTTCTGAAACACTGAAGCTGAATATCAAGCCTTTCCCTCCCATACCTCAGCAAACAGCACAAACCTAGCCAGCTTTAGACCCCAACTCTGGGAACCCTCCCTGCTGGAGGCTTCCTGGGCCCTGTGCAACTGAGCCTGTATGGATTTGCCTTGCCAGCAGCAGATGAGGCTGTTGTCAGCCGATAAATAGCCCATTACTCAATGGATTAAGGTAGAAAGTACTACCTTAATCCATTAGGTATTAAGGTAATGCTCAGTGCTCAAGAGATAGCACCAGGCCAACGAACGACATGCCCAGATGGAAGGTTCCATGGAGCAGAGCTTCTCTCAAATCTCACTATGTGTGTATTAACAGGAGGGTGAGGCTGATGAGTCAAAGGGCAGAGGAGTGGAGGAAACGTATACCAGATTTTCTGTCAAGAGGTCTGGACTGAAGTGTCTGCCCCACCACTTACTGGATGGCCTTGACAGTGGTGCAGCTTCTCTGAACTTCAGAATCCTCATCTCTAAAGTACGGATTGTCAAAAAAAATAAATAAATAAAGTACAGATTGTCATCTTGGCCCCAGGGTCATGGACAGTACTGATATATGGCTGAAATGAGATAAAGTGGGTGGAAACTTCATTCATTCATTCACCTTTTTTGTGCCAGGCACTGTGCTAGGCATAGTCTTTGCTCAGAGAATGTGTAAACATAAAACAAACCATGTCATAAATATTAATGTAATTATTGGTTTGGCCAAATCGTTTGTTTGTGTTCCAAATGAACAATTCGGCCAACCCCAAACAAATGTTTCTGCCAACCCAAAGGGATTGTAATAAGCTTGATGTATAACCAGAAGAAGAGTCCCACTCTATCCTGGGGCTGTGAGGGATGACATCATCTGTGTAAAGGTGAGATTTTGTGACTTCCTAAAGCCTCTGAAATGCACAGCTAATGCCAGGCTCTTCTTTCTCAAAGCTGGTGCCGTCTGGCAGTATTTGCCCCTTACACAAGCTAACCATTGGCTTTTCAGGCATGAAGACTAGAGTACAGAGATTTTTATTTCCTAAGGTGAGAATTCATTCTTCAAATAGTGTCAGTCAATGAGGAACGCCCCTTTGGATGGGGCAAAAGGCTGGTGGGAGGAGATCTAACATTTATTGAGTGCCTACTGTTTGCCAGACAGTTTATTCTTACAACAACCCATGGGGATTAGTGTTACGTTTGCTATATCATGAGGCTTGGAAAAGTAAAACCCCTCCCTTGCATAGGTTCACAAGGCTTGAGTAACAGAGACTGAATTTTCAACCAGATAATTTTCTAGAAAGATTTAAGGCAAGAGGGCAGCAGAAGATAAGATGTTTGGATAGCATCACAAACTCAAGGGACTTGAGTTTGAGCAAACTCTAGGAGATAATGAAGGGCAGGGAAGCCTGGCGTGCTGTAGTCCATGGGCTGCCAGAGTCGGGTATGACTTAGCAACTGAATAGCAACAACAATTTTCTGTCTCCAAGGCCCAGGCAAGCATTTTCCATGACTGCGGTAACAAATGCCTCAAATGAGGATGCTGTATTTCTGGGTCCCTCTGAGATGTGGATTCTAGATGCTGTGATTGTGTTTTGTTGATCTGGGGCACAGCAAGCCACTTCTAGCAATCACATGATGCTCTTCCCAGGACCCAACTGTATCCTTCTCCCCAGGTGCCATGGGGAGGGATGCTGAGGGACCCTGCACTCTGATCACTGCATAGAGTATCTGCCCAAATGGGGTATGAGGAACCTGAGACCACAGAGCTTTGATTCGGTAAGTTCTCTAGCAAAGGAGACTATGAGCCCAACCATGTAATTCTTTGTTATATTAATGAGCTTTGCTTTGACCAGGTAAAGGGAGTATGGAGGGCAAGTGAAGTAGAGGAAAGGAAGAAAGGAAGGAAAAGGCTAAGAGAATGCTTGGCCTGGGCGTTGCCTGAGGGAACAAAAAGCCAAGCTGTGCATGGACCTGTTGATCCCAGTACAAGTGTCAAGGTCTTTGAAAATGCAATCACTTTTGCCACTTTCTTCACATCTTTTTTTTTTTTTTTTCACTTTTGCAGTTGTGGCTTAGAGTCATAACCTCTGTATGAACCCTAGCTACCATGCTCAGTTTCAGGCAGGATCAGGTGGAGGGCAATGTGACCCACAGAAAAGAAAGCCAGACTCTTGACTCTGCCAGGAACCAGCTCTGGGCCCTGAGCAAGTCTCTAGCCCAGGATGTGCCTTAGTTTTCTGACCTGTAAGTTGAAATAAGAATGTCTAAGCCCAGCCAAGGTGCTGGATGTAGAATGAGACCACATATGGGAAAGTACATTGGAAAACAAAAGCATTTAACATATATAAGATACTAGTGAGTGTGAGCTTGAAACAAAAGGAAGTTGTCTTGACCTCAGCCTTGGTTCACCAACTTAAACTGAAATCTGGATTCCAACAAGGGGCCGTAAGTTCTTACTCAGCCCCTGCCATCAGTTACCATGATAACTAGTGACTCTGATCCAATTATTTGTCCATGGACTCCCAACTGCCGCTTCTGTCGAATAGGGAATAATGGCTTCTCACCAGGACTTTTTTTTTTTTTTTTTCCCTGCTGGGACTTTTATAAAGCACTCTGTGTGACTGATAAAAATGATGATAAATCAAAAGTCTATATAACAGGGAAGTTTGCATTTTAAGTGAAAATAAACCTTGGTACAATATGTGTTACCTCTTTCCCGGTGAATTATTCTGAAATCCATGGTTAATTGACGCCAAGACTGCTTAGGAGATATCATTAGACTATAATAGCTTAAGGTTTCTCATACCCATCTCTCCTTTCACATTGTCTGGTTAGACCCATTCTCCTCTAAGCTCAGAGGTTTGGTCCAGATCCTGTTCTTGCTCTCAGCCTACAGCACTGTCCTCTCTCACCCCTGTTTTTTAAACCAAAATGCAGTCACAGACCACATTCCAGCAAGCTCACAGATACCTCCATAAAGCAAATAGTCCTCGTATCAATTCTGACAACTTCACTGATGGTTAGGGAGACCAAATGGTGGAGGGGAAAGAACTTTGGCCTCTCATGAACCTGGGCTTTGAGACTCAGCTCCACCACTCACTTCCTTTGTGATTTTGAGCAAGTCACTTAACCTCTCGGAGTCTCAGTTTTCTACTTTTTAAAGATGAAGGCCGTATAATATATCCCAAAGAGCAGGAGGAAGGAGTAAACATTATGAGCCAGGCGTGTGGAGAACTTAGCACAGTGGCGCATAATAAGTGCTGTGTAGATATGTCAGTGGTTCTCTGCTGTAGAAAGGTCTTGACTGGCTGAAGGGGGAGACTATTTCATCCCATAGTTTCTAGTTTGGGCAACCCTATCAGCTTCTCTGGTTTGAGCAATCACCCCAAATTCATGAACCCTAAGAAAGAATGAGTGATTTCCAAGTGTCACTCCCTGCAGTTCTACACATTGGCCTCTCAAAGAATGTAGCTTTTGTCATAACAAGCCAGTCTTCCTGCTGAAGCAAGGATGCCTCCAACTCAGTAGACCTGAACCGCGTGTCCACAGGAAATGCCCTATCGCCAGACTCGTGGGGCTGGGAGGTATTCTTGAGTTCAGAGATGCCACATTCTATCAGTGTAAACTGGCAATTTCCTCTTGTTTGGATGCTCTAGTTCTGTGCAATGGCAGGAATGTATGATCTGATCCCTCATTTCAGTTCCTTTCAAAGAAGACTGGCCAGCGCCCCCCAGATGCTTGCATTTCAGTTTGCACTCATCTTCCCTGGTTATGGGGTGCTGGAACACGTGGGGTGATCCTTCTGCCCCTCGGCCTTCTTATTCAGTTGTAGTGCCTGATGAAGTCCTCAGGAGGCTGGAAGCCCGGTGCTTCTAGCACTGTCAGCTGCATGGCCTGGACAGACGAAGGCCAGTGAGCATCCTCACAGACCTCTCTGATCGGGTCGCCTCTGTGGCCAGAGGTCAACTCTGTCAAGGATCCAGCTTTCTGTCTAGCTCTGAGAAAGGGCGCAGGTGTATCTGGTGACCAGCAGGGCAGGCAGGCAGGCAGCCAAAAGCTCATAGTTCTCTCACCCAAGGCAACACAGCCAGCTAACAAAAGATACTTCCTTGGGGAGCGGTTGCATAGCAAACCCACTGAGAACAGTTAAGAAGTCTTATCTATGGAGCTGTTAATATCTTCTTTTTTAAAAATTTTTATTTCATATTGGACTATCCTTGATTTATTGTGTTGTCTTATTCTCAGGTGTACAGCAAAGTGGTTCAGTTATACGTACATATACCCAGAGTTTGCTTCTTCATGCCCGACACCCTCCCCATCCTTGAGATAAGAGTTTGGAGCTCACTTTGGAGTGGAATAAATTATAATTAGATTAGTTATATCTACATCCTAGTTTTTTTTTAACACAGATATGCAAAACTTCTCTTTGATATTGCCTAACTATTTTCTCGACTTGCCAGTTTCATGGGTGGTAGAAATGAGGACAGGATACAGAAAGTCCTTAAAGGGTATTCAAAGAATCAGAAAATTAAAACTCAGGCTCACTCTTCAACTTCTGTTTTCCCTGGGGGCATGGGAAGGGGAAATAGCTCCAATACCTCAGTCATTCCACTTTTATCATAGAGATTGTAGCACTTAATTCCAATGAGGATTTGTAAAATTCTTTTTGCAAGGCTTAGGAAGGATGCTATACTCCAAAATCATAAACTGTATTGATACCTGTAACCATTGAGTTGGTTGGTGGTTTTTAGTGGAGGCATCAGACATGTCTGTGATAAGAAGGAGCCCAGGGCTTGTTCCTCCTCTGACGGAACAAGTTGACGCAGGCCCAGTTCACAGGAAAGAAATCAGTTCAGAGATCTTGGGTAGGAGAAATCCCATCATAATAGTTCTCATATAACTAGCTGTCAGCGGGAGAAAAATGCTAAGAAGTGGGGAAGAGGGCAGAGAAAAGTTCTGGAAGGAAGAGTTCGAACTCAGAGCTGTTATCTGCACAAAGGGGGAGATGCGGGGAAGTGAAAGACGGTACCCAGGGCTTTCACCTGGGGGCTGAGCAACAGGGTTTGTTTGTGTAGACTCAACGCAGAGAGTGTGATGCTATACGAAACATGCCAGCCTAGACTGGAAACAGAACATTTTTTTTTAATTGAAGGACAATTTAGTTACAATATTATATTAGTTTCAGGTGTATAACATGCTAATTCAGTGCTCCATTGTTGCTATAAAATCCTGACTGTATTCCCTATGCTGTACAATATATCCTTGTAGGGTGTTTACTTTATACATTGCTATATTTGTGCCTCTTAATCCCCTACCCTATCTTGTCCCACTCCCTTCCCTTTAAAGTTCCCTGGAAACAGAATTTTAAAAAAAATTTAAACATTTTATTTTCTATTGGGGTATAGCTGATTAACAATGTTGTAGTAGTAACAGGTGAACAACAAAGGGACTCAGACATACGTATACATGTATGCATTCTCCCCCAAACTCCTCTCCCATCCAGGCTGCCGCATAACACTGATCAGAGCCCTGGAAACAGAACTTTCAACATTGCACTAGCACAGGGAAACAGCTCAGCTAAGTGATTTTTTTTTCTTTTTTTCTTTTTTCAGCTAAGTGATTTTTATATACAAAGCTATATAGAGGGAGTTCATAAAGGAGAAGAATCCCCACTACTCAATCCTACCTGACAATAATGTCATTCTTGTATCTTCCATTTTTATTCCTGTCCATGTCAACAAAAAATATTTACTGAGTTACTACCAAGTTAATACACTGTATTTTGTATGCTACTTTTTGGGGAAACTAACAGTGGGTCAAATCCCTTATGACTATACAGTGGAAGTGAGAAATAGATTTAAGGGCCTTGATCTGATAGATAGAGTGCCTGATGAACTATGGAATGAGGTTTGTGACATTGTACAGGAGACAGGGATCAAGACCATCCCCATGGAAAAGAAATGCAAAAAGGCAAAATGGCTGTCTGGGAGGCCTTACAAATNTTTGCATGATTTTGCAGCAGTACCCTAGTGTCTTGGGCTCAGTTATAAAGAATTTGCCTGCAATGCAGGGGATGCAGGATACTCGAGTTTGATCTCTGGGTCAGAAACATCCCCTGGAGGAGGAAATAGCAACCCACTCCTGTATTCTTGCCTGGGAAATCCCATAGACAGAGGAACCTGATGGGCTACAGTTCATGGCATCCCAAAGAGCTGGACCCAACTGAGCACAGGCACAGAGACTATAGTGTTTTATTCCGTGGCAGTGGAGCAGAGTGGGGCAAGTCCTCTCTCTCTATTCTTTTCTCAAAATCAGCTCAATTGCAGACTTTGGTTTTATTTTTCCATATACATTTTTGAATATGCTTTTTTTATTCCCTCAGGATATTCGCTGGAAGTGTATTGAAATTGCCTTGAATTTCTAGATTAACTTTGGAAGCGTAGATATCTTTATATGTTAAGGAGTCTTGCTCACCACCATGGCATACTTCTTTGTCTATTCAAGTCTTATATTATGAACCTTAATAATTTTACATTTCTCTCCAAAAATTTATTTTGAGCTTTTATGTTAATTTTAAGTGCTTTATATTTTAAAATTTTTTATTTAATCTTGGAGTATAGTTGATTTACAATGTTGTATTAATTTCAAGTATACAGCAAAGTGATTTAGCCATTCATATGTGAATTCTTTTTCAGATTCTTTTCCCATATAGGTTATTATAGAGTATTGGATAGAGTTCCCTATGCTACACAGTAGATCCTTGTTAATTATTTTATATGCGGAGATGTGTATATGTGAAGCCCAACCTTCTAATTTATCCTTCCCCCCACCTTTCCCCTTTTGTAATCATGATTTGGTTTTCTAAATTTATGAGTCTATTTTTGTTTATAAATAAGTTTATTTGTATCATTTTAAAAAATTGTGCATATAAGTGATATCATATATTTGTTGCTCTCTGACTTACTTCACTTAATATAGTAATCTCTAGATCCATCCATGTTGCTATAAATGGCACTATTGCATTCTTTTTTATGGCTGAGTAGTATTCCACCGTGGGCTTCCTAGGTGGTTCAGTGGTAAAGAATCTGCCTGCCAATGCAGGAGACATAGGTTCACTTCCTGGGTCAGGAAGATCCCCTGGAGAAGGAAATGGCAACCCACTCCAGTATTCTTATCTGGGAAATCCCATGGATAGAGGAGCCTGGTGGGCTACAGTACATGGGGTTGCAAAAGAGTTGGACACTACTTAGAGACTAAACAAGAACAAGAACAAAAGTCCATTGTCTATGATGAACATTTGGGTTGCTTGCATGTCTTGGCTGTTGTAAATAGTGCTGCAATGAACACCAGGGTACGTGTACCTTTTCAAAGTATGGTTTTCCCTGGATATATGGTTTTTTCCAGATATACCAATTTTTAGGTACTTAATAGCTTTGTTGCTCTTGCAAAAAGTATCTTATTTTCTATTATATTTTCTGGTTGAATATTACTGGCATAGAGGAAGGCTACTGATCTTTGTAAGGAGATCTTGTTCCTGATATCCTCACAGACAATAAGTAGTAGTTCTAAAAGTTTTTCTATTAATTCTGTGAGGTTTTCCATGTAGGTAATCCATGTAAAACAAACGTACCTTTGTCACTTCCTTTTAAATCCTTACACCTATTACTGCGTCTTCAGGTCATATCACACTGGTCAAGACTTTTAGTACTCTTATATAATGGCAGCTCCAGTTCTTAGAGGGAACTTGGGCCTGTCTGCACCTGTTATCTCCTTCCTGACCCTATGGGTTCAGTTCAGTTTAATTGCACAGTCATGTCCGACTCTTTGTGACCCCATGGACTTCAGCAAGCCAGGCTTCCCTGTCCTTTACCATCTCCTGGAGCTTGCTCAAACTTATGTCCATTGAGTCAGTGATGCCATCCAACCATCTCATCCTCTGTCATCCCCTTCTCCTCCTGCCTTCAATCTTTCCTAGCATCAGAGTCTTTTCAAATGAGTCAGTTCTTTGCATCAGGTGGCCAAAATGTTGGATTTTCAGCTTCAGCATCTGTCCTTCCAATGACTATTCAGGACTGATTTCCTTTAGGATGGACTGGTTGGATCTCCTTGCTGTCCAAGGGACTCTCAAGAGTCTTCTCCAACACCACAGTTCAAAAGCATCCATTCTTTGGTGCTCAGCATTCTTTATGGTCTAACTCTCACATCCATACCTAACTACTGGAAAAACCATAGCTTTGACTAGACTGACCTTTGTTGACTAATGTCTCTGCTTTTTAATATGCTGTCTAGGTTGGTCATAGCTTTTCTTCCAAGGAGCAAGCATCTTTTAATTTCATGGCTGCAGTCACCATCTGCAATGATTTTGGAGCCCCCCAAAATAAAGTCTGTCACTGTTTCCATTGTTCCCCCATCTATTGGCAATGAAGTGATGGGACCAGATGCCATGATTTTCTTTTTTTGAATGTTGAGTTTTAAGCCAGCTTTTTAGCCACAAGCTCAATCTCTGTTGGTGCAGGACTAATGATTCTGTTCTGTTTTGTCTTATAGTAGAGTTGGGATAGACATGTAGTAGAGTTGGACTAGACAACAATCTGTCCATGAAAATACTGAGGGAAAAAAGATCCCAAGATGAAAACTTTCCCATCTATGGCATCTTTCCTCTTCTTCTGTAAACTGCAGTCACAGACACACATAGCTTGGAACCCAACTATTTCTGTCCTTCTAGAGGCTTCTCACAATTATTAATTAGATGCTCAGATCCAACAACTGCCCCATTTCTGAGGCACTCCCAAAGCTGGGTTGAGGGAAATAGCCAGTAGCCTAAAGTGGATTGCCATTTTGTCAGAATCTAGAAGCCAGAGTAATATTTCTCAAATAACTATGATCATGAGAATGCTTTAATCGTAGGCCATTGAAGACCCTCATTGTAAGGTCTTTAACAAGAGCATTCAGAGGTCCTGACGTGCTGGTCTTGCCTCCTTTCCCACTTACCACAACTTATCCCACACTTGAACCACTCTGGGTGATTTCCTTTCCCTAAGCATGTATATTTTAAACCTAATCTGTTTACCATACGGTGACCATACATAGAGTACTCTTATCCTGTGTCCATGTTGAGAAATCCTACTCATTCATCAAGGCTCAGAACAACTCGTCATTCTTATGAAGTCTTCTCAAGCTCATCGCATGGGAGTGTATCATTTCTGCCCCAGTGCCTTCCATGGCGCTTCTCCATCTGATGTGCCCTGTAGTTTTTTGTTCATTATCTAACATTCCATTAGATGTGACCTCCAGAAGGACAAGGACTCTGTTTTGTTCTTCTCAATCTCTGTAGCAGTTCTTAATACATAGTAGACATTCCATAAATTTTTATTCATCAAATTAGATTCTAGAGGTTACAAATTATATGAAAAAGGAGTCATTTGTCAGGGTGAAGAAATGCTCTTGCCCAATCTTGGCGCCAGTAGGAGTGAATGTGAATTTGCAGAGGTGTCTTTCCCTTGAGTAACACTTAGCAACATGCAAATAGGAAAAAGAGACACTGTAAACTCCTAGTCATTCTCTATACTATCTGATAAATTGTCTGAGTGCTGTACTAACAAGTGTTCAACCTGTGCAGTGCTGAGCAGCTATTCAGAATGAAATGTACCTGTGAAGTCTAAAACACAGAGGGACAGTTGTGGAAGTTAGCATGCAGACTGACATTCCTGGGTCTGTGTTCCTGAATACTACTCCTACTTACATCATGAGGTAGGTATCTTTACACACAGCCCTCGAAATGTACCTATTTACAGGTAAAGATTATGAGATAATTGGAAATTTACTTTGAAATAGTACCTTTCCTTTCAATAGGAATTTCCAATAAGTGGGAAAGATAAGTTGTTTTATGGAGGAGACATGAAGAAGGTAAATGAAGGAACTGAAGTAAAATGAATGTTTATATTGTTCCTCTTTTGAATAATACATAGCAGCTTCTTCTGTGTGTTTATCCCTTTTGCATTTCTGGACAACGGGTAAAGAAAGTATTATTATCGCTTTAGTGAAAACTGAGATAAAGAGAAATTAAGCTGATTTTCTTCAGTAGATTGTTGGAGCAATGGCTGTCAGTTTGTTCATACCTCCTTGGATCCACCCCATTGAATCACACCTTTCCCACTGATTCAGGCTTGGCCATGTAACTTGCTTTGGCCAATAAAACAAGAGCAAATATGTCACAAGCAGAAAATTTTAAGTGCCCGCAGGGATTTCTCTGGTGGTCCAGTGGTTAAGAATCCACCTGCCCATTCAGGGGACACAGGTTCAATCTCTGATCGAAGAACTGAGATACCCTTGCTGTGGAGCAGCTAAGCCTGTGCGCCACAACTTCTGAACTGAGCCCAGTGCTGCAACTTCTGAAGCCCGTGTGACCTAGAGCCCATGCTCCGTAACAAGAGAAGCCACTGCAGTCAGTCTGCACACCACAACAAAGAGTATGCCCCGCTTGCCACAACTAGAGAAAGCCTGAGCACAGCAACAAAGACCCAGCACAGCCAGAATCAATTCATTAATTTTAAAAGTTAAGTGCTTACATATTGAAGCTTGCCTTCTCTTCCTGCTCTTTGGTACCCTGAGACCTTCATGGCGAGACCACCATGTGAAGCTGGAGGAGGAGAGAGCACGTAGGGCAGAGATGTCGTCCCAGCTGAGTCCCCCTTGGCCAACCAGCCTATCAATCTCCAGGCATGTGAGCAGACCAGCCAGCTCCGGATGAGCCACCTTCAGACCTCAGAGATCCACCACACCAGCCTAGATCAGATTACTGTTCAAATGACTTATGGAATCATGAGAAATAATATGTTTGCTATTTTAAGCCACTTAGGTTCCAGGTGGTTTGTGACACAGCAAAAGTAAATGTACATTTCCCAAGAAAGCCTAATCAGATTAGATCTCGAAGTCTTGGTGCCTAGGTTCACATGCAATTGCTGCTGCTCCTCTTCTAGTCAAAGGTCAAGTTGAGATATGCCGATCTTAAGAATATTATTTTGTATCTTAGGTATGATCAAGCCTCTTCTTGAATTTCTCAAGATCGAAGGCCATGCTTTGATTTTCTCAGTACATTGCTTTAGTTGTAAAATATGCTCAGTGAGGGGTATAACTTTTCTGAAAAGGAATGAAAGTTTAGTGTTTATGAGGCTGGGTAAACCTCTATGTGGTATGTTTAACTCTCAACATGTGTGTGGGGCACAGATATTCCTAATTACAAAGATTTTAGACTAAGATTCTTTCCTGAGAGAGAAAACAGGAAGGGACCAAAAAGCAGGGACCATTGTTTTGTTCCCAAGCCTAAACCACAATCTTGCAGAGCCTCCTGTCTGAACAACTTCAGGCATTCACATTGAGGTCTATGTGCACAGCACCCCCACACCGGCGCCCCGCCACTGCCCCCCGCCCCGAGTTGTGCAGTGCACAACTTATGTGGCTGTACATGAGACTGCTTCTTGGCACACAGTAAATGTTGAATGAATGAACGAGCAAGCAAGTGACTGAGCGTGTGTGTGTACATACATACCATGTTTGTGGCATTAAGGAGAGCTTTCACTGGAAAGAAAAACAAACCAAATTAGAATGAGTATCCCTCTTTAGTGGACTCCCAGAGCACAACCGTTTTGCTTTTTGTGTGACAGAATTCAGAAAGAGCCAAATACATTGTATAAATCAGATATAGATTCAAAGATAAAGCTTTCACCAAATTTTACAGGTCAAAAAACTTAAAACTCTTTTTGGTTAATGGCGACACCTAGTGGTGTTTCAAAACTGTGGGTTTTCCTTGGAGTAAAGCATTTTATTTTACAAGTGAAGGTGAACAAGTCCTCAGGGTATTCGACCGCTGCTCCCTTCGCAGACTAGGGAGTTGAGGCCCCTAGGCCTCCCAGGGTCAGCGCAGGTATGATGTCCCGGAATTTAACACCCCAGAGTCTGGTCCCGTGGTGCTATTGCCGAGACCTCAGAATAAACGCCAGTGGTGTGGGCACTTCTGGTAGCAGTTACTCACTGTCCCTTAAGACTGTTCTCGACTGTCTACGTTTCCATCGCATCTTACTCTTTTTCCGGCGTCTTCCCCCGCTTCTGCTTGTCCTTTTATTCTCTTCCCTTCTCCTTCCCTTCTGGCAAGACCCAACGGCTTCTTTCTTCTTGTCCCTTGCCTTCCTTCTTTCCTCATCTGCTTTGACTTTCCCCTCCTTTATCTTCTCACCTCTTTTCATTCCCTTCTCTCGGTGTTCATTGATGCCTCCTAAGGATGGTGCACTGTCTGTGCTGGGGACCACTAACCCATGTGGCTATAGAAACTCAGATGAACTAAAATGAACCATCCAATCCCTCGGTCACACTAGTCACCCTTCAAGTGCTCAGTAGCACCGGGTGGCTGCCCCTCAGATGTTGCAGAACGTGATCACGTCCACTGTTGCAGAAGACCCTCTAGGAAGGTCCTGGCCCAGTGTTTGGCTGACCAAAGTCTCCAGTCTCTCATCTCTTTCCCTTCTCCGCCGCTCTTATGTAAATGGTTCTTGAATAGTCTGTATTCTGTTCCTCTCTCTCCTGCCCTGCTCACTCCACTTTATTCGGTGACTTTTGTTTTCTGTATGTTGTTATATAAACTTGTCAAGGTGACCTTGCCAAGTAAAAAAATATATAATCATATTGGACAGTTCACTCAGGGCAGTGAATGATTCATAGCATCATGTTTTCCATGCGTTGGGACACATCAAAATATTTTTAAACTCAACACATCAACACAGCATTTAAAACAATTATACCTCAGACCTCTTTTTCTTCTTCTTTTTTTAATCCACAGGTTTCTACCTTTCTGTCTTGAGTTTAAGTATTTTTAAAAGTAAAAAAAAAATACAACTTTCAATGCCTGAAAAAAATACACATTTTGTGTATCGGATGGCTTTGAAATAATACACAGGAAACTAGTTACAGATTGGCATTGGTTGGGATGGAATGAAATTTACTTCTTGTTGTAAACCCTTTTATAGTATTTGAGTTGTTACCAGATTTTTATGGGTGTTCAAGACTTATTGAATTGAATTCTACATTACCTTTGAAATTAAAAATACTATCTGAAAATGTCACAGCAAGAGGATCAAAGCAAAATGGCCCATGAAAATGAGCTCTCAGAAAAGCTAGCTTTAGCATGAGCCTTCAGGGCTTAGGGTGGTGATGGTCTCTTTAAAGAGAAAATGTAGGGGGCATAGGACTGCATTAAATTTAGATTTATATCCAGTGATAATTTGCCAAGAATCAGAATGCCCTGAAAAATTCCCCTCCTGACTGCTGATAGAAATTGATATTAAAAAGAGAGCCTTCCTGGGGCTCCCTTGGTGGTCCATTGGACAAGAATTCACCTTCCAGTGCAGTGGGTGTGGGTTAGATACCTGGCTGGGGAGCTAAGATCCCAATGCCTCATGCATGCATGCTATGTCACTTCAGTTGTGTCCAACTCTCTGCGACCCTATGGACTATAGCCTGCCAGGCTCCTCTGTCCAGGGGATTCTCCAGGCAAGAACACTGGAGTGGGTTGCCATTTTCTCCTCCAGGGGATCTTCCCCACCCAGGGATGGAACTCATGTCTCCTGCACTGGCAGGTGGATTCTTTACCACTAGTGCCATCTGAGAAGCCCCAGACGGGACCAAACCCAAAACATAGAAGCAATATTGTAACAAAATTCAATAAAGACTTTAAAAGTGGTCCACATTAAAAAAAAAAAAAAAAAAAAAGCCTTCCTTTTTCTTCCCACCCATCACTGGGAGCCTAGCCCTTTGGTGCCCAACTCCAAAGGGATGGAGAACACTAAGAGCCAACAAGCTTCCTTTCTGGCGTCTACTCATCCACTTCTTTTTCAGTAAGACCTTGATGAATAAAATGAAAGTTACCCTTTCTCTTCCTTTTCCTTGGTCCTCTCGGGCTAATAATCACGGTTACTCGACCTTCTTCGTATCACTGGATCTTCAAGGAAGAAAAGAAGGTGAAACCTGAGATCTTGCATGACTTCAAAACTGGTTTCAGCCTGAATGTACTTCGAAACTTGGATTTCTGTGGCGTTTACAGTAGAGACTTGGGGTTCTTTAAAAAGAGGTTTGAGAATCTGGATAGAACTGTCATACCCGTAAGATATGTGGCAGCTGTGCTGCCAATTTGAGAAAAGGGGAAACTGAGACAGGGCACAGTAAATTTCGTGCGAGCTGGCATTCACAGTCAGTGTTCTTGACTTGCCCTAAGACCACATGGCATCCAGACCATGTAATCATATGGCCAGACTGAACTGAGCATCTCTGTGTGCATTCATCAAATAAAGCGCCGCCCAGACCATGCCACCCAGGGCATTGGTTTGTGGTTCTCTCTGACTGTGGACTGCTATGATGCCAGCCTGGCCTCGGGAGGAGTCATGGTTCTTCTAAAAGAGCAAAGGTTTAAGCTCTGACTTTATGGGACATGCAGGAGTCAATTTCTAATGAAAGGTTCTCTGGTGCTCTATGTTGGGAATACAGAAAGCAGCCCATCCCTTCAGCAGAGGACCAACACTGTCCTAACTCCAAGGAACACTGGCCATGGGAAATGGAAAGCTCAGGATCCTCAGTGCTACAAGGGCCCTTAAAGTGTTTCTAGTCTACTTTTGCATTTTAGAGAGAGGAAAACTGATGCCCCGAAAGGTCAGGAAGTAAAGTGAGCTTCCTAAGGTTACGTCAGGGGTTTATAGGGCTGGAGCTTCCCACCAGGCTCCCCAGCCAAGTTGGGGCTGCCTCCACTCCGCCATTCCAGCAGCCCTGCAGACCCTTCCTCTAGTCTCACGGAAAGATACAAACTTACCTTCACAGTGTGCACTCACTGATAGGAAGACGACACATCAAGGATTTCTCCGTGTGTATTCCCTCAGATTTTGAAGGTATGCTGGTGCTAATACAAGAGCTCTCAGCCACAGGTGGCTACTGAGCTCTTGAAATGTGGGTAGCGGGGATTAGCAACTGCTCTGTGAAACGCACATCAGATTTTGAATACTTGGTGTGAAAAATTATGAACTGTTTCACTGATCATTTTTAAACTAAGTACATATGGCAATGATATTATTTTAGATGTATGAGGTTTTAGACATATGAGGTTAAATATGTTATTGAAAGTACCTTTTTCTTTTTACTTTTTAAAATGTGGCTACCGGAACATTTATTTATTTTTGGCTGTGCTGGGTCTTCTTTGCGGTCCAGGCTTTTCTCTAGTTGCAGTGAGCAGGGGCTACTTTCTAGATGAGGTGTGCAGTCCTCATTGCAGTGGCTTCTCTTGTTGCAGAGCAGGGCTCTAGGGTGTGTTGGGCTTCAACAGTTGCTGTTCCCAGGCTCTAGAGAACAGGTTCAATAGTTGAGGCACACAGCCTTAGTTGCTTCATGGCATGTGGGATCTTGCTGATTAGGGATCAAACTCATGTCTCCTGCATTGGCAGGTGGATTCTTTAAAACTGAGCCACCAGGGAAGCCCCTGCCAGAACATTTAAAATGACAGTTGGGCTCACATTACATTTCTGTTGGAGAACTCAGAGATATAGGACATAGAGCCTGCCTTTGCTTTGAATCTTAGACATTGTATCGCAGCAGAATCATCTCATGTACACTCATTTGCCATACTTACACTGGAAGGATGGAGAGAGGGAGAGACAGACATAGCAGATAGAGGGAAAGAGGTGAACTGAACAGTGACTGTGTGGGTGCCCTGAGTGGGTGTGAAATGGATGGAATGTTCCATTGTCCCCTCAGGTGTCCCAACCCCTGTTCTCTCATAGAGTGAGTACAGTTGGCCCACCATATCCACAAGTTCCACATCCAGAGATTCAACCAATCTTGGATTGCAAATATTTGGAAAAAAAGTTTCAAAAAGCAAAACAGGAATTTGCTGTGTGCCACAACTGTTGACATAGCATTTACATTGTATCAGGTATTGTAATTAATCTAGAGGTGATTTAAAGTATAGGGGAGGACACAAGTAAGTTATATGGAAATACTTCCACATTTTATATAAGGGACCTGAGCATCTGTGGATTCCGGTGTCCACAAAAGGTCCTGGAACCAATGTCCCATGAATCCTGAGGGACAGCTGTATCTCCCTCCTCTATTATTATTTTTATTGTCTTACAAATACGTCTCTGTTTTGATATTCAGGCAGAGATACCTAACCTCAGGATCCAAAAACAAGTCTAGAGTTTTTAGTATATTGAACATATTAAACAGAAGTGAACCTTAAAAGTATGTCATCAAGCTCAGTTTTGTGATTCATTAGAACACAATTCAGCAAACTTTGGCTTGTGGGCCAGATTTGTCCAGCTGCCTTTAATTTTTACAGCCAGCCAGCCAAGAATGGTTTCTGCATTTTTATTTATTTTACTAATTCTTGACTTGGTGTATTGTTGATTTACAGTGTTGTGTTTGTTAGTTTCTGCTGTACAGCAAAATGAGTCTGCTATAATGACTTGTATCTTACTTTTCTAAGAATAGAGTCCCGTGGGTTACCACCTGAGCCAACATGGATAAACCTCAAAAACCTGACCCTGAAGATAAAAAGCAAGTTGGAGTTGCATATGGATGATTCACTTTACATAAAATTGTAAAACTGCAGAGCTGTATATTAAATGTGGACATACATGGAAATGATAAACACCAATTAGCAACAGTGACTCCATCTGGAGGCAAAGGGAGGAGAATGCTATTGAGGAGGGGCTTTCATTTTACCTGTAATAGTCTTCATATTTATTTTTTATCCTTTGTGTAGACTGGAAATATTTCATAATAAAAATGCTTTAACAACAAAAGAAGGTGCTTTTGAATGCATGCTTTTCACACATGTTTAAGTAGTTGAAAGAAAGAAAACAGAAAAGAAAGTGAAGTCACTCAGTCATGTCTGACTCTCTGCAACCCCATGGACTCCACCAGGCTCTTCCATCATGGAATTTTCTAGGCAAGAGTACTGGAGTGGGTTGCCATTTCCTTCTCCAGGGAATCTTCCTGACCCAGGGATCGAACCCTGGTCTCCCACATTGCAGGGAGACACTTTACTGTCTGAGCCACCAGAGAATCCCAGATAGTTGAAGAGACAGCCTATATTTTTTATGTATATTTGTTTCATTTGCCTAATATTTTTGCCTAATAATAATTTTGCAAATTCGTAGACTGTCTACTATTTACCCCTTTAAAAAGCCCGTTTCTTTTTTCCCCCATGGGCTAGAGATAACTTTTTTATTATTTAAATTTTTTAACATTTTTTTTTGATGAGCTTGATTTTATTTCTTTATTGAAAATATTTCAGTATTGGGAATGCATACTGGGATTATTATCCAAGATTATCAGCTGGCTACCTGCCAAACCTCTGAGGGACTGCATCTCTCAAGACATCATATTTTCAGAGTATGGATTTCCCATCTTAAAATGCCAGAAGCTGCATATTCTTTTTTTTCTTCTCTATGTTCATTCTTTCCTTGTGATTCTTTTTTTTTTTTCCATCTCAGGTGTGCATGAGTTCCCAGTTTTGAACCACCCCCACCTCCCACCCCATATCAATCTCTCTCTTTTTTTACATTTTAATTGAAAAATAGCTGACATATCATACTATGATCATTTCAAGTATATAATACAGTGATTTGATATTTACATACATTATGAAATGATTACCACCACAAGTCTAGTAACCATCCCTATGCAAAGTTACTATAGTATTATTGACCATATTCCTTATGCCATATATTACATCCCTATGGCTTATTTATCTTATAACTGGATATATATATACCTCTTAATTCCTTTACCTGTTTCACCCACCCCTCACCATCCCTCCCCTCTGGCAGCTGCCTGTTTATTTTCTGTATTTATGAGTCTATTTTTGCTCCATTTTATTTTTTAGATTCTGCATAATAAGTGATATCATAGTGTTTGTCTTTGTCTGACATTTCACTTATAATACACTCTAAATCCACCCACTGTTGTTGCAGATGGCGAGTCCTTTTTTTTTCAATAGCTGATAATTATACTGGAATAATTAATATTCCATTGTGTGTGATATATGTGTGTGTGTGTGAACACAGACACACACACAATATCTTGATCCATTCGTCTATGGATTTACAGTTAAGCTGCTTCCATATCTTGGCTTATTAATACTGCAATGAATGTTGAGACTTCTCTGTAGCTCAGGTGGTAAAGAATCTGCCTGAAATGCAGGAGACCTGGGTTCAATCCCTGGTCAGAAAGATCTTGTGGAGTAGGAAATGGCAATTCACTCCAGTATTCTTGCCCAGAGAATTCCAGGAGCCTGGTGTGCTACAGTCCATAGGGTCCCAAAGAGTTGGACGTGACTAAGTGACACACACACACACATCTTTTCAAATTAGTGTTTTTGTCTTCTTTTCCAGAAGCGAAATTTCTAGGTCATATAGCAGTTCTATTTTTAATTATTTGAGGAATCTTCATACTGTTTTCCATACTGGATGCACAAATTTACAATTCCGCCAAGAGTGTACAAGGGTTCCCTTGTCCTGCACCCTCATCAGCATTTGTTATTTGTTGTTTTCTTGATGATAGCCATTCTGACAAGTGTCAGATGCTATCTCATTGTAGTTTTGATTGCATTTGCCTGATGATTGATAAGTATAAATACCTGGAGTAACAGGCAAATGTGTTGGAGTACAGAATGAAGCAGGGCAAAGGCTAATCAAGTTTTGCCAAGAGAATGCACTGGTCATAGCAAACACCCTCTTCCAACAGCACAAGAGAAGACTCTACACATGGACATCACCAGATGGTCAATACCAAAATCAGATTGATTATAGTCTTTGCAGCCAAAGATGGAGAAGCTCTGTACAGTCAACAAAAACAAGACCAGGAGCTGACTGTGGCCCAGATCATGAACTCCTTATTGCCAAATTCAGACTTAAATTGAAGAAAGTGGAGAAAACCACTAGACCATTCTGGTATGACCTAATCGAATCCCTTATGATTATACAGAGGAAGTGAGAAATAGATTTAAGGGATTAGATCTGATAGAGTGCCTGAAGAACTATGGACGGAGGTTTGTGACATTGTACAGGAGGCAGTGATCAAGACCATCTCCAAGAAAAAGAAATGCAAAAAGGCAAAATGGTTTTCTGAGGAGGCCTTACAAATAGCTGTGAAAAGAAGAGAAGCTAAAGACAAAGGAGAAAAGGAAAGATATAAGCATCTGAATGCAGAGTTCAAAAGAATAGCAAGGAGAGATAAGAAAGCCTTCCTCAGTGATCAATACAAAGAAATAGAGGAAAACAATAGAATGGGAAAGACTAGAGATCTCGTCAAAATTAGAGATACCAAGGGAACATTTCATGCAAAGATGGGTTCAATAAAGGACAGAAATGGTATGGACCTAACAGAAGCAGAAGATATTAAGAGGTGACAACAATATACAGAAGAATGATATAAAAAAGATCTTCATAACCCAGATAACCACAATGGCGTGATCACTCACCTAGAGCCAGACATCCTGGAATTTGAAATCAAGTGGGCCTTAGAAAGCATCACTACAAATGAAGAGAGTGGAGGTGATGGAATTCCAGTTCAGCTATTTCAAATCCTAAAAGATGATGCTGTGAAAGTGCTGCACTCAATAGCAAATTTGGAAAACTCAGCAGTGGCCACAGGACTGGAAAAGGTCAGTTTTCATTTCAATCCCAAAGAAAGGCAATGCCAAAGAATGCTCAAACTACCGCACAATTGCACTCATCTCACATGCTAGTAAAGTAATGCTCAAAATTCTCCAAGCCAGGCTTCAGCAATANCTATGGACGGAGGTTTGTGACATTGTACAGGAGGCAGTGATCAAGACCATCTCCAAGAAAAAGAAATGCAAAAAGGCAAAATGGTTTTCTGAGGAGGCCTTACAAATAGCTGTGAAAAGAAGAGAAGCTAAAGACAAAGGAGAAAAGGAAAGATATAAGCATCTGAATGCAGAGTTCAAAAGAATAGCAAGGAGAGATAAGAAAGCCTTCCTCAGTGATCAATACAAAGAAATAGAGGAAAACAATAGAATGGGAAAGACTAGAGATCTCGTCAAAATTAGAGATACCAAGGGAACATTTCATGCAAAGATGGGTTCAATAAAGGACAGAAATGGTATGGACCTAACAGAAGCAGAAGATATTAAGAGGTGACAACAATATACAGAAGAATGATATAAAAAAGATCTTCATAACCCAGATAACCACAATGGCGTGATCACTCACCTAGAGCCAGACATCCTGGAATTTGAAATCAAGTGGGCCTTAGAAAGCATCACTACAAATGAAGAGAGTGGAGGTGATGGAATTCCAGTTCAGCTATTTCAAATCCTAAAAGATGATGCTGTGAAAGTGCTGCACTCAATAGCAAATTTGGAAAACTCAGCAGTGGCCACAGGACTGGAAAAGGTCAGTTTTCATTTCAATCCCAAAGAAAGGCAATGCCAAAGAATGTTCAGTTTATTGCACAATTGCACTCATCTCACACACTAGCAAAGTAATGCTCAAAATTCTCCAAACCAGGCTTCAACAGTACATGAACGGTGAACATCCAGATGTTCAAGCTGGATTTAGAGAAGGCAGAAGAACCAGAGATCAAATTGCCAACATCCGTTGGATCATCAAAAAAGTGAGAGAGTTCCAGAAAAACATCTGCTTTATTGACTATGCCAAAGCCGTTGGCTGTGTGGATCACCACAAACTGTGGAAAATTCTTCAAGAAATGAGAATACCAGACCACCTGTACATTGTCATCCTGCTTATTTAACTTATATGCAGGGTACCTCATGAGAAATGCTGCAATGGATGAAGCACAAGCTGGAGTCAAGATTGCTGGGAGAAATATCAATTACCTCAGATACACAGATGACACCACTCTTATGGCAGAAAACAAAGAACTAAAGAGCCTCTTGATGAAAGTGAAAGAGGAGAGTGAAAAAGTTGTCTTCAAGCTCAACATTCAGAAAGCTAAGATCATAGCATCTGGTCCTATCATTTCATGGCAAATAGATGGGGAAACAGTGGGAACAGTGACAGACTTTATTTTTGGGAGGCTCCAAAATCACTCAGATGGTGACTGCAGCTATGAAAGTAAAAGACGCTTGCTCCTTGAAAGAAAAGTTATGACCAACCTAGACAGCATATTAAAAAGCAGAGTCATTACTTTGCCAACAAAGGTCCATCTAGTCAAAGCTCTGGTTTTTCCAGTAGTCATGTATGGATATGAGAGTTGGACTATAAAGAAAGCTGACCACCAAAGAATTGATGCTTTTGAACTGTGATGTTGGAGAAGACAGACTCTTGAAAGTCCCTTGGACTACAAGGAGATCCAACCAGACCATTCCTAAAGGAAATCGGTCCTAAATATTCATTGGAAAGACTGATGCTGAAGCTGAAGCTCCAATACTTTGGCTGCCTGATGTGAAGAGCTGACTCGTTTGAAAAGACCCTGATGCTGGAAAGATTGAGGGTGGTAGGAGAAGGGGACGACAGAGGATGAGATGGTTGGATGGCACCACGGACTCAATGGACATGAGTTTGAGTACGGTCTGGGAGTTAGTGATGGACAGGGAAGCCTGGCATCCTGTAGTCCATGGGGTCACAAAGGGTTGGACACGACTGAGTGACTGATCCGAACTGAACTGATTTATAATTTTGAGCATCTTTACATATGCCAGCTGGCCATCTGTATGTCATCTTTGGACTGTCTATTCAGATCCTCTGCCCATTTTTTAAATTGCATTGTTTGTTTTTTTGATGTTGAGTTTTATGTGTTCTTAGTATAATTTGGATATTAACCCCTTATTGGATATATGATTTGTCAATATCTTCTCCTGTTCAGTAGGCTGCCTTTTTGTTTGTTGATAGTTTCCTTTGCTGTGCAAAGGTTTTTAGTTGGATGAAATCCTATTTGTTTATTTTTGCTGTAGTTTTCCTTGCCTAAGGAGGCAGATCTAAAAAATATTACTAAGACCAGTGTCAAAGAGCTTACTGCTTATGTTTTCTTTTAGTTTTATGGTTTCAGGTCTTAAACATTTAAGTCTTTCATCCATATTGAATTTATTTTTGTGAATGCTATGAGAGAGTAATCCCAGTTTGATTCTTTTGTATGTAGCTGTCCAGTTTTCTTAACGCCGTTTATTAAAGAGCCTATATATTCCTCCTATATATTCTTGCCTCCTTTGCCATAGATTAACTGGCCATGTAAGTGTAATTTCATTTCTGGGCTCGCTATTCTGTTCCATGGATCGGTGTTGTTTTGTAGTATAGTTTGAGATCAGGGAGCATAATATCTTCAGCTTTGCTCTTATTTTTCTAAAGGTCAATTTGGCTATTCAGGGTCTTTTGTGTTTCCATGCAAATTTTAGAATTGGTTTAGTTCTATGAAAAACACCATTTGGTATTTTTATAGGGATTGCACTGAATCTGTAGATTTGCCTTGGGTAATATGATCATTTTAGCCTCTGATTCTTCCAATTGTGAACATACTGTATCTTTCCATTTGTTTGTGTTATCTTCAATTTCTGTTATTAACGTCATATAGTTTTCCAAGTACAGGTGTTACCTCAGTGGTTAGATTTATTTCTAGGTATTTTTTTTTTATGCAGTTGTATATGGGACTGTTTTCTTAATTTGTTTTTCTGATAGTTTGTTATTGTATAGAAGTGCAACAGATTTCTATATATTAATTTTGTATCCTATAATTTTACTGCATTTATTTATTCTAATAGTTCTTTGTGCATCTTTAGGATTTTCCATATATAATGTAATGATATCTGCAAACAGTGACAGTTTTACTGCCTCCTTTCCAATTGGATTCCTCTTATTTCTTTTTCTTTTCTGACTGCTGTGCCTAGGACTTCTAATACTATGCTGATTGAAAGTGGCAAGAGTGGTCACCCTTGTTCCTGATCTTAGAAATTTTTCAGCTTTTCACCATTTAGTATGATGTTGGCTGTGGATTTGTCATAATGGACTTTATTATGTTGATATATGTTCCCTCCATATGCACTTCGTTGAAAGTTTTTTTTGTTTTTTTTTAATCCGACAAATGGATGTTGAATGAAAAGCCCATTTCTAATCTGTACCCTGAATATGGGGAACATCCAAAGGGAGTAATTTGCCTCTAAGGTCTAAGGAACTAGTTGTCTTTAAAATGCACATACTTGGATTTATACACACACACACATTCACTCTCTCTCACAGTGACTTGAGGATGCCATGTTGTTCACTTATATATTGTTATTTAGCAAACCATCCCAAAAGCCGAGTGGCTTAAGACAAAATGATTTCTTACTTTTTGCACTATTGTGGACCTGCTGGATGGTGGTTCTGCTGATATTACCTGGGCTCATGCAAGCGAAAGGTCTCACCTGAGTTCATGAGCAGAAAGGTCCAGGATGCCCCTACTCATGTCTGGCAGGTGGCACTGGGTTCTCCTCCAGGTGGGCTTTCACCTTCCTGCAGGATGGACTGGCTTCCTAAAGATAGTTTCAGTGCAGCATGCCAAGTGATGGAGGCAGAAGCTGCAAGGCTTCTTAGACTCTGTGCCCCTAAACTTATAGGAGGCCAGTTCTGCAACCTGTTATTGGTCAAAACAAGTCACAAGTTCAGCCTAGATTCAAAGGGTAGGAAAATAGACTCCACTTCTTGATGAGAGGACCTGCAGAGAATGTGTAGCCAGATTTCATCCATCACACACAAATATTAAAATATTTATTTAATGATGAAATATACATCTTATACAGCAAATCTAGAAGACAGCCTAAATTTCCTTAATTGGTCAAAGGAAAAACATCTATCACTAAACTATTCTTCCAAATGCAGAAGTTTTCCCTCTTTTTAAACCTAGAGAATGTTCTTTTGTTGTTGTCATTCAGTTACTAAGTCATGTCCAACTCTTTTCAACCCCAGACTGCAGCATGCCAGGTTTCCCTGTCCTTCACTATCTCCCAGAATTTGCTCAGATTCATGTCCATTGAGTAAGCGATGCCATCTAACCATCTCATCCTCTGTTGCTGCCTTCTCTTCCTGCCTTCAATCTTTCCCAGAATCAGGGTCTTTACCAGTGAGTCGGGTCTTCACATCAGGTGGTCAAAGTACTGGCACTTCAGCATCAGTCCTTCTGATGAATATTCAGAGTTAATTTCCTTGTGGATTAACTGGTTTGATCTCCTTGCTGTCCAAGGGACTCTCAGGAACCTTTTCTAGCACCACAATTCAAAAGCATCAATTCTTCAGCCCTCAGCCTTCTTTATGGTCCAACTCTCACATCCATGCATGACTACTGGAAAACCATAGCTTTGACTATATGAACTTTTATTGGCAAAGTGATGTCTCTGCTTCTTAATATGCTGCATAGGTTTGTCATAATTTTCCTTCCAAGGAGCGAGCATCTTTTAATTTTACAGCTGCAGTCACCATCCACAGTGACTTTGGAGACCAAGAAAATAAAATCTGTCACTGCTTCCACTTTCCCCCCTTCTATTTGTTCTTTTTTAATGCAAGAATGAAAGAAGTGAAATTGACTATCTTTGGAGGGAATGATGAAACACAGACCTAAAAACTGTCTCCAGCAGGGAACATCTGTTACCACTTAAAGTATAACTGTGTAAGCCCCAGACAATTAAGAATGGGTGGGATTTTTGTAGTTTGGGACTTATTAAGTACCATCTATTTCTAAATCAATTTTTAGTTGATGTGGAATATTGTGTTTTAGGAAGATAATTTGAAGGGCACAAAATAAAACTAAGAGGAATAGAAATGAGTACAACTTGAAGCAGCCGCAACAGGAGAGCAAGTAGAGGGGATCCTGCCTTTGCCTAAGTGAAGCTGGGTGTTAACCAGATGTTGCTATTTGCATTAAGAGAGACTGAAAATGTCAGTTTTGTACCACAAGTGCATGGAAGAAAAAGAGGAAAGGGAACACAGAGTAGGAGAATATTAAATGCTAAAAAAAGTGCAATTTGTATAAAAGTTTTACTTCCAAGAAAAAATTCATATAATTTTGGAAGAAGCTGTTCTGGAACAACTGCCGTTTTATGCCCTAAAACCTAGCCTCAATATGGGAGACTGTAGTCAGATAAAAAAATGTGTCCTAAAAATGATGTATACACTCAGTCTTCAGAAAAGTCACTGATAAGAGAGAATATGTGATTTTCTTGAGCAGAAAATGACTAATGGACCCCAGCAATTCAAAGAGCATACAGTTGGGACTTCCTTGGTGGTCCAGTGGTTACGACTTCACCTTCCAAGGAGGTGCGGCTTCACACCTCTGTTCCTTGGTCAGGGAGCTGAGATCCCACACGCCTCAGGGTGAAAAAACCACAACATAAAACAGAAGCAATATTGTAACAAATTCAATAAAGACTTTAAAAGTCTTTTAAAAAACAAAGCAAAAAACAAAGAGCATAGAATAAAATCAAGGGTTTGTTGAGCCAGGCTGAAAACAAGAGAAAAACATAAGCCAGGTGAAAATAGTCTGATTTGAAGGCTGTGGGAGTAATCTGTACATGCAAGAACCTACCCACTGCCTCTTCACCACAGTCCTGGGAAGATGTTAACTGGCCTTCTAAAAAATGAGAAACAGGGGAAAGAAAAACCCTGTGACTTAATCAACCTGGACAAACAGCCAAAATGGGGCTGTTCGTAATGTGTTGCAAGGCATTCTGAGTAGAGAAGATTAAGAGCCTGTGGCTGCTTTGGGGTCTTGGCCTTACTAGCTCTTTGACCTTGGGTGAGTCATATATTATCTCTGAACTTCAAGTTTTTATCTGTAAAATGGGAGCCTTAGGAAGTGTATACAACATGCCTAGCAATCAGTAAAGCCTGGGTACTTAAAAATAACTCCTCAGTAAATTCCCGTTATCCCCTTTGGGAGGGTTAAGCTCCTGCTAGTTAGTCCCATTTCCTGTCTCCTGGCCGGTCCTAACATTGAAGCTCATATAAGACAGGCCTTGATTCAAACATAGCATCTTCGGGGCTCCCAGGGGGACTGGTGAATAGCTCTTCTTCTGGCTGGGATCCACCTGTCCCCAAGTGGCAAACCTCAGTATGGCTTCAATTTTTAGACATCTTGCCTTAAGAGGCTCAGTAGATTTCCAAGTGTTGCCTGTGTTGCTGCACCTGTGTTTCACTCCAGATATAAAATGCTAATTTTTTGGATGTGCATTTTCCTTCCCAAGAAGCCTTTAAAAGGAATATAGATATTCATTCATGTGAGTGCTTTTTCCAGGAGACAAGGGAGTGAAGGGAATAATCTTCTGAGTTTTATTTTCAAGCAAAGATAGTCTTTAGCAGTGGCTGAATTCACTTAATATTTATTGAACATTTATTACGTGCTAGGCAGATACAAGTGCTCAGTTGAGACAGAAAAGTAAAACACAGTCCCTGTCCTTGAAGAGTTTATGGTCTAAAACTAGTGTATTGTAATAATTACATTCAGGCCACAATGTAATAAGGATCACAAACCAAGCAGGGACAAGGTGAGTCAGGGATTGTGAAGGGAGGGTGGCATTTTTTGGTAGATTTTTATGATACCAACAACATCCTAATAAAAATAGTACCCTAAGAAGTATTTTCCTTTCTCTGTGTTCCTTTGCACATCTTTATTCATATGTATATGTGATTTTTATAGTATCTTCACGGTACAGTTTTATGCTCTCCTAAGCATTATGTGATAAGCATTTCCTTTTGCTAATAGTTTTCATCGTATTTTCCATCTGGTGGTGAAAGTAATTTCCTTTATAGGCCCCTGGTGTGGGATAATTGGGCTGTTTCTCCCGTTTCTTTGCAGTTAGCAATTATGATGTAAGTATGAAAGTGAAAGTTGCTCAGTCCTGTCCGACTCTTTGCAACCCCATGGACCAAACAGTCCATGGAATTCTCCAGGCCAGAATACTGGAGTGGGTAGTCTCTCCCTTCTCCAGGGGATCTTCCTAACCCAGGGATCGAACTCAGGTCTCCCATATTGCAGGCAGATTCCTTTCCAGCTGAGCTGCAAGTAAGGGGTACCTTTATTATGCATGTAGCTTTTTTATTCTTTAGTACTGTTTTCTTTTTTAATGTTAATTAATAGTTATTTGGCTATACCAGGTCTTTGCAGCTATGCGGGATTTGCTCTAGTTGCGGCACCCAGAGGTTGCTCTTCGGCTGTGGTATGTGGGCTTCTCCTCGTGGTGACTCTCTTGTTACCCAGCACAGGCTCTAGGGCATGTAGGCTTCAGTAGCTGTAGCACGTGGGCTCAGTGTTTATGGTTCCTGGGCTCTAGAGCATAGACTCAGTAGTTATGGTGCAGGGGCTTCGGTGCTCTGTAGCACGTGGGGTCTTCCCAGACCAGGGGCCAAACCTGTGTCTCCTGAATTAACAGACAGATTCTTTACCACCGAGGCCCCAAGGAAGCCCAGTATCATTTTCTTTCACTTAGCTCTGCAAAGGAGGATTGATGGGGGTCATTGAACATTTCTATTCCTCTTGAAATATATTCCTCCACTGTTCCCTCAAAAAAGGTTGGACCCATTTATACCATCACCAGCAATAGACTTACCCATTACATCAGAAGTGCATCAGCACTGGGTGATTTTTGTTTTCTGAGGTTTTTGTTTCTTTGTAATCTGCTAACATTATAGCCATGCCATGATGTCTTGTAATAAATTTTAATTTCCATTTCTCTGATAACTATGTTTCCCTATCCTTCCTGACTGTAACTGTTACATGACTTACCTGTTCAGGTAAGATGAGCAGAATTTCCACAGGCAGAGAGCCGGTGAGTGGGCACTTGGAGGAGAGCAAGCAACTTACTCAGGCAAAGATGTAGGAGAGAGCCACATATGAAGGGACACAGACTTTTTGTTTGTTTCTGTTTTTCAGACTTTAAACTTTTTATTTTGTGCTGGAGTATAGCTGATTAACAATGTTGCGGTGGTTTCCAGTGAACAGGGAAGGGACTCAGCCATACATGTACGTGTATCCATTCTCCCTCAAGCGCCCTGCCATCCCGGCTGCCACATAACACTGAGCAGAGCTCCATGTGCTGTACGTCAGGTCCTTGTTGCTTATCCATTCTGAATGTAGCTGTGTGTACATGACCATCCCAAACTCCCTAACTGTCCCTTCCCTCCAGCAACGCTAAGTTCGTTTTCTAAGTCTGTGAGTCTCTTGGAACACAGACTTTCTGATCAGGGCTAGATTGGACAAAAAAGAGAAGTGGCTAGGGATGAGGCCAGGAAGGAAAGTGGAGGCTAGCGTGTACAAAAGCTGGTTTTGAATCCTAGAGGCTTTTAGTTTAACTTGTCGCCTCATAGGAGTAAACAGCTGGGACAGCCTGTCTCTCTCCTTTAACTCTGATGAGTCCACGGGCACAGCAACCAGAACAGCCAGCTCCACGCCCCGCTTGCCAAACTCCTGCCCGCCTCACTTCTTTTCCGGCTGGAGCTTGCAGGTTCCCACGGCTCTGTACACCTGCCTCCCTCCCTCCACCGTCAGTTCCACACTCTTGGAGCCTGGGGCCCTCATCCTCAGGTGCCATCTGACTCTTAGTGTGTGGTGTGGTTCAGTCCACTTCTGACTTGTCCTCTATCCTGGTTCAGCTCAGGATACCGTGCTGGACCCCCAGTTTGGCACACACCCCCTGCCCCTCCGCCCCACCTTGGCCCCCTCAGGGATGTTTTCTGTCTGTCTGCCAAGAGGGTTAAAAACCCCAGGACTGGGAGGGAGGTACTCACAGTCACAGTGTCTTTCCTCCTCTACCAGGAAAAAGCCAGGCAGCCTGCAATAGAACTGTAGAGGAGACAGATGTTGTCCTTCGAGAAAACAGCTCGGCCTTGGGTCCTGAGAACTGCAAAGTCCCAAGGGAGTGTTTCTGCCCCTACGGAGCTGATAGGCCTTCTCAACAACCATACTTCTTCTGTCACATCCCCAGCCAGAATCCCATGTGCTGCTGAAAGAGGCAAAAGCTGACAGATAGCACTGGCCACTTTCCCGGGCTCAGTCTGGTAACCACAGGAGAGCTTCCAGAAGGTGTGGAGAGGGCCCTGGATCAGGAACCCCAGACTGTGGGAGTGAGCACTGCCAGGCTAGGCTGGGCCTCTGGGACCTAGAGGTGACGCATGACGGCTACTGCACAGCGAGTTTTGTGGAATCTTAGGTGACTGAGCTTCCAAGTATGAAAACCTCAGATGTCAAGGCTCCCTAGACAATGTCCTGGGAGCACCTTCAACCCAAGTGTTACACTCCTGACTTTTTATAAGCTGGTTTTTTGATAGAAAGTTCTTGGTTCCACCACTTACAGCTGTGTACTTTGGGAAATTTCTTTTTCCCACTAAACCTCACTTTCCTTATCTGTGAAATGGGAATAATGAAATCAATGCAAGGTGTTCTGAGGATTAAATAAGATAATGTATATGAAATAATTCGTGCTTTAAGATGCTCCATAAATGGTGAAGTGAAGTGACGTGACTCAGTCATGTCCGACTCTTTGTGATCCCATGGACTGTAGCCTACCGGCTCCTCTGTCCATGGGATTTTCCAGGCAAGAGTACTGAAATGGGTTGCCATTTCCTTCTGCAGAGGATCTTCCCGACCCAGGGCTCGAACCTGGGTCTCCTGCAGTGTAGGCAGATGCTTTACCGTCTGAGCCACAAGGGAAGCCCCATAAATGGTAGTGTGATCGTTTGGGTTACTTTGGCCGGCTGCCTGCCCTTGGACCTTTTCTGAATGTATCAGCCTGAACACCTATGAGGTTGTTAAGCGAGAGGCACCATGTGTCCAGGACCATGTCCTCCAGCCAGATCTGCAGCCCAGAGCTCACTTTCAGAAATCTGGGGCTCAAAACATGTGTCTCCAGATGCCTACATCTGTTACAAGCATCTGTTCCTCCAGGGCAGACAGAGGAGAGACAAAACCCTGTATCCAGGGCATGAGCCTCCCCATTAGCCAGGCCTTCATGGGAAAGATTGCACTCAGTGGTCCAAGGGTGGGGGTTTCTCTGAAGGCATTGAAGCCCTTCTTCCCTTGTTAGAAGTCTTGAAGAGGTGAATCCCAGCAGCATCTGACAGGCACTTAATGAGCACTGTCCTCTGTCCAGCCCCCAGAGCCAGCACGATCGTCTCCAAACATTCTCTCAAAGGGAATTTGGGGAATGCAAGGGTTCCATCCCTGGGTTCTCTGTGTAGTGAGCACCACTCTGTCTCTAAGTGAAGATGATGGGAAATCCTGCCTACCAGACCCCTATGGAAACAGCAGAGTGCTACACAAGTGCAAGGGATGACAGCTGTGATTTCTGGCATGAGCCGCATGCCCTGCAACTCGCCTTTGAAGACTATCCTCATGTGGTGTGTGTTGATATTTTAGCAGATTTCATGGTCATCGGCATGGGTTTTCAGTTCTTCCTTTCTTTCCAGACAAGACAGATTAAATCTCACCCTCATTAAGCTGGATAGATGTCCCCAGCCAGGGTCTGGCGTAAGCCATGATGATAAGACCATTCGATTCTAAGCTTGTCCCCACACTCACCTGGTGCACAACCATCAGGAATTCTGCCTGCTCTGAAAAGTAGAAAAACAATTGCTTTTGATCCCAAACTACAATTTGTTCTCATATTGTAGGTGAGCAATTATTAACTTGGCTTACTTGACATTTAAAAATGTCTTAGTGTCTATTTTTCATTAACTAGATCTGACCAGACATAGGAAGGGAAAAGGTAATCCTTTGAACATTATCTTAGGGACCAGCTGAAGGAAAACAGAAACAGAACAATCATATCAGCATGCGCTAAGTGCTTACCTCCATGAAATATTGCCTGCATTCTCAGTTTATCCTCATGCTGATGTAGGGAACTATTGCCTTTTTTTTTTAAACAAATGAATCTTAGTGATTAGAATAATTCATTTTTTCCCCTGACTTTTAACATGAAAAATAAATTAAGCTTTGCTGCTGCTGCTAAGTCACTTTAGTCGTGTCCAACTCTGTGCGACCCCATAGATGGCAGCCCACCAGGTTCCTCTGTCCATGGGGTTTTCCAGGCAAGAGTACTGGAGTGGGGTGCCATTGCCTTCTCCAAAGCTTTAGGTCCAGGTTTATTAACACAGTGACTTTGGGAGCACTTTTCTCCGTACATCGAGTTAGGAGTTCTACTAAGTGTGTTGGTTTCATCATTCTTGTGCTTTCTGTGGATGTCTCCCATTTGTTCTTCTTAGGGCAGGCCCACTACTAACATTCACAGAGACCAAGGCAAGAACTTAAACTGTGGGCTCCCTGGCCCACAGTTCATTCTGCTTCTCCCCACACCTTTGTCTCTATTCCTCATGACAGAGGGCCTTGCAGGCATGGGTACAGACAACCCTGTCCAGACTTCATTGGCATGCTCCCACTACAGCCCCCTTGGCCCCTGGAGGGCCCTCCTTTAGTAGGATGGATCTGTATGAGTTCATTAATGGCCCTAAAAATGGGGTCAGGTCATTTCAGCAGAGAGTTCCACAGCCTTAGGGACCCAGACCCTGGATGTGGAAGGTCTTCCTTGCCCTTGGCTCCCCCTGGCTCCTTGATCTCACTCCAGGGAGAGGCCTCAGCCACAGGAAGGCCTGAGCAGATGATCCTGAAAGCAGAAGGTGTGGGACAGGCACCTTGACCACCCTGATCTAGGGATAATACTGTCTTTGTGTTTAGTGCTGGATGACAGTGCCAGCCCATGTCAGCTGGAAAGCTGAGAAGCTCTGGCTGCCCTGGACCCAGAGGACCAATAAGCACATCTCTGGACCCAGTGATAGACCCCAAAGTGGAACTCAGAGGACCTGAACCCCTTCTTTACCTAAAAATTCTTTCTCTGTTGCTGAAACTTCATTCTGTGTTTTGTTTTCAAAATTATTTCTGTTGCCAAATTAATTTATATATAATTTTATTTAGTTTTGGCTGTGCTGGGTCTTTGTTGGTGCTTGGGCTTTTCTCTAGTTGTGGCAAGCAGGGGCTACTCTCTAGTTGCCGTGCACAGACTTCTCACTACAGTGGCTTCTCTTGTTGAGGAGCATGGGCTCTAGGGCACTCGGGCTTCAGTAGTTGAGGCACGTGGGTTCAGTGGTTGTGGCTCCCAGGCTTTAGAGCACAGGCTCAATAGTTGTGACATGCAAGCTCAGTTGCTCCGGGGCATATGGGATCTTCCTGGATCAGGGATACAATTCATGTTTCCTGCATTGGCAGGCAGATTCTTTACCATTAAGCCACCAGGGAAACCTGTATCTTGCTTTTATATCCAATATGACTATCTCTATTTTAATTTGGAATATTTAGCCTATTTTAATGTGTTGTGATTTTGGATATGGTTAGCTTTAATTCCACTGCCTTGCTGTTTTCTATTTTTACCATCTATTTTTGGGGTTCATTTTCCCATCTTATTCTGACTCTTTTTGGAATAATTGGATATATTTCATTATTTCATTTTATCTCCATTGTTGACTTATTAGCTGTAACTCTTTACTGTTCTACTTTAGTGGTTGCTTTAATTTATAGTCGCTGTTGTGTCCAACTCTTGTGACCCCATGGATGGTAGCTTTCCAGGCTCCTCTGTCTATGGGGATTCTCCAGGCAAGAGTACTGGAGTGGATTACAGCCGGGATCCAGCCCCGATGGATCCAGGGTGATTCAAAGGTGGAGACGGAGTCGGTGTCCTAGGAAAAACTTATTTAATTACATATAGAGAGGGATTAGAAAATTAGCAAAGAAAAGAGGCTGAATAACTTGGCTTACATGGAATACCAATAACCACCTATGTAGGCCACCAGCGTCTTTATGTTCTCCCAAGTGAGAGGAGGCACTGCGGGCTCCCCCCCCCGCCCCCGTCCGATCTTAGAAACCCAGGCAGAATTAGTAGGCTTGGTGAGGACCCCCAAGCCAGATGGGAATTCAGCCAGAAAATAGTAGAAGATATTAGAGGAGAAAAAGAGGCTGAATAACTTGGTTTACATGGGATACCAATAAAATTCCAAGACAAGGAATTTGCACCATCTACGTTGGGTCGCCAACGCCACTTGAATATCGGAAAGTGCCCCTCCTTGGGCATCTTTTAGTGTGGGCTTAAAAGCCGGGGCAAGTAAGCAGACATGGTGGGCACCCACGCTCCAGATGGGAATTCAACCAGAAATATGGAAAACAAGAAAGAACAACATAGGGGAAACAGTCTTTCCAGAAACTGATACATTGTATTTATTTTCAGTTTTGCTTATATACCTTTTGTTACACATAGAGATGAATACAGAGTCATGTGGGGGTCAGCACTCCTGACCTTTATCAAAATCAGGTGCTTTGCATAAATGTATACAAAAAGGTCTTAGGGGTTTTACATCATCTTCTGGCCATGAGGCCTGCTGACATTTTATGATCCTTTCTTTCTGATAACCAAAAAACTTATTTTTTCCAAGGTTGCTTTTTCTTAAACCAGGCACTACCCTCCAAATAAAGTTGCACTAATATAGGGTGAGGGTGTAGTGAGTTACAGTCAAGAAAGGAATTTATTTAATCCAAGGTTAACATGATTAATCTTAAAAGTTAATACTTAGTTCGCTTATATACCAGCTATATTCATTATAAGGGCAGGAAATATGGAGATTTAGCAGCAAACATCACCCCAATAAATGAAATCCCTTTACCAATGTTCCTCTTAAGATCTGTTTAGTCTTAAGATAGTGATAAAGTTACATTTTTACATAGCAAAGACACAGTGATTTATAACAAAGTACAGTGGTCTATAACAAAGGAGAAAATTCATTAACTCAAAAGGTCTAGTATTGCTAACATCAAAAACTACTATATTTCCTTTTCTATATTCCAAATACATTGATTAATATATATTCCCAGGTGCCTAAGGACGTGGAGGCAATCTTTGACTCAACAATGAGAAAAGCCCTATGCTAATTAAGACCTTCAAAATACTCCAAACTCTCTGTGTTGTTTATGGTTGAGAGGTAGTAAACAATCATGTGCCTAGTGGCAGGAGTATGGATAATCCTGTCACACAAACTAGTCTGCCTGCAGAGAGGTTTGACCTGAGACACCCTTGTCACACCCAGGGCAGGGAATTAATAACAATTATTGACACAACAAATGAAAAACCCTTCTCCAATATAATTCTTAACCAACCCACTATACTAATAAATTCTAACTTCCCAAAAGAATCTGCCTTTAGTAAGTCTAGAACATCTGTGCCTCTCACGGTTGGGAGGCTGTAAACAATCACATGTGCCCAGACGAACCTATACAGGCAGGCTAGATAACCTTCAGAGGAGTTCTTAAGCTGAAACACTCTTGTCACGCCCAGGAATTTTTATTAACTGGAACTGTAGGTTAACTCCTTCTCTGAGAGAAATGGTTATGGGGGAGAGCCCCCCGTAAGGTCAGAGGTGTAGGTGAGAGCATAAAACAGACTCTGGTTTTAGGGGTAGATGCTCGGGAACAGGGGGTTTCCTGAGGCTTGATCACGCCTTTGCCAAGCCTCCTTCCTCATGACCTTTGCCACGGGCGGAGTTCCTCACACTGGTCCCTGGCAAGTCCTACCAATGAATATTCAGGACTGATTTCCTTTAGGATTGACTGGTTTGATCTTGCAGTCCAAGGGACTCTCTCAAGAGTCTTCTCTAACACCACAGTTCAAAAGCATCAGTTCTTTGGTGCTCAAAGTGAGTCACATGTCCACACACAGTTCAAGGGGTCAGAGAAACACAGTCCCACCAAGGCTATGAAAAGAGTGAAAAAGACAAGTGATACAACTATGATATAATGATATAGTAGCACATTGAATTGGTAAGATATTATCTGTAATGCTTTCCTCTTTGCATTTTCAATAAATGAAATAACGATAATATTTCTAGTGATGTGATTGATTTTTATTTAGAAGGTCAAGTAGATTATTCTGAATACCCTCTTTTATTATTTCTATGTGGTTATAGTATATGGAGACCATAACCATTTAATTTATGTCATGCCCAGAAAACTTCCTTGAACATTGAATTAAATTATTAATTTTATAGTTTCCAGAGTTAGAATTACTCTTTGCTTACTAGGTTTCTTCTACAATTTTTAAAAATTTGTTTAATTACTTGAGAGTCTCTCATAGAAAAATTAAAAAAATTGTCATGACAATTAGAACCTTCAATCTAAAAAGGCTGTAGCTTGTTAAATATGTCCAATGTGAGAGGCACATTACTAGCTACTTTATCTATGTTATCTCATTTAATCTATCCATCAGTTCTATGCAATAGATATTATGGTCTCTTTTATAGGTGTGAAAACAGACTCATAGTAGTTAAGCAGTTAATCTAGGCACACTGCATTTATGGAGCTGGAATTTGCCCTTCTCCAGGGGATCGTTCCGGTCCAGGGGTTGAACCCAGGTCTTCTGCACTGCAGGTGGATTCTTACCAGGGAGCCTATATCTTACCTACCTAATGCTTTATGAGGATTAAATTAGTTATTTGCAAAATGCTCAGAACAGTGGTGAGAACAGAGTAGGTGTTGTACAGTTGTTTTACGTGAATGAAATCTGTGGCTTTGGTCATGAGAGTACAGAATTGGAAACGCTGAACAATGAAGTATTCCCAAGACAGTAGGGGCAGAAAACCAGGAATATCTCTTTTAGGCTGAGGGAAGCTCTCCAGTTTTTGATGGAATGAAACTCTAATCTTCAGTTATATTTTGGAGGAGAAGATATACAGGATCCATCTATTTTTT
This sequence comes from Neotragus moschatus, assembly GCA_006410615.1. Lineage (NCBI taxonomy): Eukaryota > Metazoa > Chordata > Mammalia > Artiodactyla > Bovidae > Neotragus > Neotragus moschatus. Next base: position 3,590,249 of record SJYA01001621.1, read on the forward strand.
AGGTAGTTGACTGGCTGTTACTTTTCTCATTTATTTATATAAATGATTGAGTTACCTGATAAAAACAGAATGGTGTTTAGTCACTAAGTCATGTCTGACTTTTTCTGACCCCATGGACTGTAGCCCGCCAGGCTCCTCTGTCTGTGGGATTTTTCAAGCAAGAATACTGGAGTGGGTTGCCATTTCTTTCTCCAGTGGATATTCTAGACCCAGGGGTTGAACCCAGGTCTCCTGCATTGGCAGGTGAATTCTTTACTACTGAGCCATCAGGGAAGCTGGATTAAAACACAATATCCATACTCAATTTAGGCACAGGAAGGCGCTTCATTACTTGAAAGAAGATTCGGGAAAGAGTTTCTTGACTTTCTGTGGGTCTCATGGTGCAAGGCCCCTCCCCACCCACCTTGTCCTGCCCTATGGTCTGTGTGTTATAGGTTCTTAATAACTATCTGAAACTCAAGTGGGCTGGAATAGCAGTTCTTGATGGTTTCTCTATATAAAATAGAACGAAACCTCTGTTTAAATTCTTCAGATTCTTCCTCTTTTTAAAAATTATGGACGGGATAGCTATTAGGCAAAACTTAGAGCCAAGGATGTGCAGCTAATGCAATTTGAAAGGAGCTTTATTATTTATAAGAAAATATTTTGATTTATGTTTTTACCTTTTTATAGTAAATCAGGTAATTTCCTTTATTTGGCCTATATTTGGATTTTCTCTTACACTTTGGTTCATGTCATGACCACCTGGATTTGTGCTATTACAGTGAATTCAACTAAAACATGATAACTATTGTGAAGTTACATTATTAAAATCAATAACAGCGGCAAAATGGCAGCAACATTTCATTCTTTTTTTTTTTTTAACATTTCATTCTTAACTGCTTTACGAATGTGTGAAAGGAAACATATTTGTAAAAAAAATTTTTTTCATGTTGAGAATAACATTTTAGGACTATCAGTGAAATTTTAAGTCAATCACTAGATAAAAACTTCCTTTTAGGTACATTAAAATTTTTCTTTTCTGCATTTATAATTGTGTTTATTTATTTAACTTTTGGTTGTGCTGGGTATTCATTGCTGCGTGGGCTTTTCTCTAGTTGCAGCGAGTGGGGGCTGCTCTCCAGTTGTGGTGTGTGGGCCTCTCAGCGTGGTGGCTTCTCTTGTTGTGGAGCATGGGCTCAAGGTGCTCAGGCTTTAACTGTTTTGATTCCTGGACTCTGAAGGCTCGGTAGTTGTGGTGCAGGGGCTTAGTTGCTCCTAGGAATGTGGAACCTTCTCGGACCAGGAATCAAACCCATGTCCCCTGCATTGGCCTGAATTTAAACGTTTTACTTTTTGGATAATCATGCTTTTTCCCTTAAAAATTAAAAAAAAAAAATTGTGGCTAAAATACACAGAACATGAAATTTACCATCTTAACCATATACAAGTATACAGTTCATTTGTGTTAAGTACATTCACATTGTTGTGCAACCAGTCTACAGAACTTTTTTCATCTTGCAAACCTGAAACTTCTGTACCCATTAAAGGACAACTCCCCATTTCACTGTACTTGTAGCTCCTGGGAACTACTATTCTGCTTTTTTGTCTCTGTGAATTTGACCTCATATTAGGGAAATCATATTGTATCTGTCTTTTTGTGACTAGGTTATATTACGTAGCATAATGTCCTCAAGGTTCATACATAATGTAGCACGTGTCAGAATTTCCTTCCTTTCTAATCTGAGTAATATTTCCATTGTATGGATCTATCATATTTTGTTTACCCATTCATTCGTCAATGGTTGATGGGTTCTTCTGTGTTTTGGCTACTGCAAACAAGGCTACTTTGAACATTGATAAGCAAATATCTTTTTAATAATAGACCTTGCTTTCAGTTTCTTTGGGTATGTCGCCAGAAGTAGGATTGATAGATCCTACAGTAATTTCATGTTTTTTTTGACCTCATCACTTGGCATATGAGTTCTTAATTCCCTGACCAGGATTGAACGTTTACTGTTTGCAGTGGAAATGCAGAGTCCACCACTGCCAGGGAAGTCGCCCATTTTTATTTTTTGAGGAACATCATACTATTTTAATAGCTTTTAAAATTTACTTTAATGTTTACTTTTATCAAAGCAACCTGTGCACAAAAATAATTAGATAGTACTGAAATGACTTAGTTGCCACACCCATTTCCCTAAAATAGTTATGTCACAAATTTTGGTTAAATAAACATTGCTTACATTATTATGATTATTGTAAATATTTTATGTTCCGGGACCATTATGAGCTGTAAGTTTCTTATCTTGTGCTAATTTTTTTCAGGTTGACTATAACATTTAAGGATAACCAGTGAAATTATTATTTTTTGCTTCCTTTTTTCTTTTCCTTTTTTTAATCAGTGAAATTTCATCAGTAATTAAATGATGAGATCTCATCTATGTTTATATTTATGTTATTCCTGGAACTGTTAATATCTCATTTTTTTTCATTGACTTTGTCTCTGCCCTTATTGCTATACAGTATTTCCCATATGCTTTAATCGAGCTGTCAAATGCTTCTACTGGTTTTTCCAAATGCTCAAGCACATCACTCATCCTATTGGTTCCACCGTTTCCTTATGCAGCCTTCCTCCTGCAGCTCTGTCTGCCTGCTCTCCTCTGGCTGGGCTGAGTTCCAGGCTTGATGTGCAGCTGATATCCCAGGACTTGTCTTCATCCCTTTGGGTGTTGGATGCTCTTCCTTAGTTCTTCCATCTGAGATTTACTTTTGCCTTACTCTGCCTTTCTTTTTTCTTCCTGGGAACTTTGAGAATCTTTATTCTTGGTACAAGTCTTTTCTTATTCACCGTGCTCGGAAAACGGTGGGTCTTTTTGTATTATTTTCTTGATGGCTCCGTTCCTCTGTTTTTTCCTGTTCTCTCTTAAATGAAACTTGTCCTGTTTCAGGTTAAATCTCTTGAACTAATTCTCTAACTTTCTTATTCATCTCTTATTTTCCATTTCTTTGTCTTTTTTTTTTTTTTTTCGACTTTGAAAGATTTCCTTGGCTGAGATCACATTCCACCCTTTACTGAGCTTTTCTTTTTGCTTTCATATCTATTTAAACATTTCTAGTAACTCTTTCTTGTGCTCCCATTGCTATTTAAAAAAGTATTAGCTTCTTGTTTCTGTTTTTTGAATGCACTACATTCTTTTCACTTCTTGGCCACATTTAATACTGACTTTAAAGTTTCTTCTTTGTTTTGTTTATAGTTTATCCATTTCCTCCAGGTTTTGCTTTTCTGTTTATTTTTACGATCTTACACTTCCATACTTTGAATTCTTTCCTCAAATTTCTAATTATCCTTGGTTGTCTTTCCCATTTAAATATGAGGCACAAAAATGGTGATAGAAAACTCTGTGCACATAAGGTGGGCTGCTCTGATACAACGGGTTATAAGCAGACCTTTTGTTCAGGGAAGCCTTAAAGTTCATGATTGTTAGATCTTTTCTCTGAGCCATTCAGTTTCTCCCCCAAATTCTTTGTCTCCTACCAAGAGATATGTGCCTGGCTGTTAGCATCCTGGAGATAGAATAGAGGTTTTATTAATAATAAGCAGACTTCATTTAATTCTGATTTTCAGTTTAGCATCTCACTCTTGCCCTCAATTCTGAGTGCCTCTGAGCCTGGTGATTATAATGCCGATTAAACTGCCTTTTTAAAGCTTGTAAGTTGTTATTTCTCAGTTCTATTATAATTTGCCTTGCTGGTGATATCTGAGGTTCTATGACTGATAAGTTAATAGAATTAAAAAAATCAAACACATTTGACCTTCTGGAAAGGCAGCAAGTACTTTTAAAAGTTACATGAGCAAAGAAAAATTAATCACAGAGAAAGGAGGAAGCGATTCCCTTAGGCAGAAATGTTTTCAAGAGATTTAATTTTTGACCTGATAAATACAACTGATGAAAAGTAGGAATGACAGTTACTAAGCTGCTGTTATGTTGGATCTAGCAGTGATCTAAAGAAAGAAGAAAAGATAGTCACTCAGTTGTGTCCGACTCTTTATGACCCCATAGACTGTAGCCCATCAGGCTCCTCTGTCCATGGAATTCTCTAAGCAAGAATATTGGAGTGGGTTGCTATTTCCTTCTCCAAGCAGTGATCTAAGGCATAGTATTAATTTAACTGTCATATGGGCAGCTACAGGATCAAGATGGAATTAGTAGTTTGAAACGGAAACAGAAGATGAAACAGACAAAAATTCCTTGAAACCTGGAGGCTGGGAGGGGCTTGCAAGGGAAAGCGGAAGATTTTTCTTAAAGCCAAGAACAGGGAGAGATTACAAGGGAGAGAAAAACTCTAGCATGAAGCATAGTATGGTTGATGTATAAGTGAAAGTGAAAGTGAAGTTGCTCAGTCGTGTCCGACTCTTTGCGACCCCGTGAACCCCGTGGACTGTAGCCCGCCAGGCTTCTCTGTCCAGGGGATTCTCCAGGCAAGAATACTGGAGTGGGTTGCCATTTCCTTCTCCAGGGGATCTTCCCAGCCCAGGGATCGAACCCGGATCTCTCTCATTGCAGGCAGATGCTTTCTCCTCTGAGCCACCAGATGTACAAGTAGGACCCTTAAAAGCTGAGACCAAGAGGTGCTGAGTGACCACAATGGCTTTGATCTATGACCATGAACTGGGACTGTGCCCTTTATATCCTAAACTATAGTTTCCTAAGACCCTGCTGTAGGGTGGTCTCTTGGGTCTGGCCAGGTGGCTAATTCAGGTTTTCCTCATGTCCATGGCGGAGGGAGCCTTTTTTTTTTTTTTTTTTGCCATTAAGAGCGAATACAAGACTTTTGTGTTTTAACTAGATTGTCAGAATATATCTCTGCTCTTTTGCTTGTTAATACTTCTGACAGGCTGCCTCTTACTTGCAGAGACTTAAGAGTTGCTTTGTGGGCTTTCCTGGTGGCTCAGATGGTAAAGGATCTGACTTCAATGCAGGAGACCTGGGTTCGATCCCTGGGTTGGGAAGATCCCCTGGAGAAGGGAATGACTACCCACTCTGGTAGAATTGCCTGGAGAATCCCCATGGACAGAGGAGCCTGACGGGCTACAGTCCATGGGGTTGCAAAGAGTTGGACACTACTGAATGACTAACACTTTCACTTTTCAACAGTTGCTTTGTAGCTCTCTCAAAGAGTTTCTCTCACTTTTACTACTTCTGCTGGAAGTTAACCTCTTTCCTTTACCTTCTTTTGGAGACGGATGACTCAGGCCTTGGGATTAACCGCTCCCAAAGGTTTCACGTTCCCAGCCCACTTCTTAGGCTCTCTAGGGTCAGACTGGTCTGGGGGAGGTTGAGTGAGAAGAACTTGGTCCATGTTCACAAGATGCCCCGATTCCCTGGGGCAGGCATGCCGTGTCTGGGCTGCAGGGAGCGGGGGCACTGTGCTTCCTGGAGAAGTCTCGGGGGAGGGGTCCAAAGAGATTTCTACAAAAGCACAGCCTTTCTGTGAAGTGTCCTGTTGTATTTTGAAAAACATTCATGCAATTAAAAAATTTTAAATCCATACTATATCTGTATGGTTCTAATAGTTAAATATTGAGTGATATAAAGTTTACATAAATAAAATATTATTTCCTCTCTAGTCTTCAGATATACATGGTACTCATGCTTTATGGCATGACTGCAAACCCTTGGTGGTTCCCTTCTGTGATGCTCTGGGGTCATATATAGATGAATTTGACAAGTAAAGAATTAGAGAGAACATTGAGCCAGACATGGGAGAATGTGCCTATGACCTTTGTTCTCTGCTTGCAGGCCATGTACCTGAAGGTCAACTGTCTAGTCTCTCTGAATCCCTGTTTTCTCCTCTGTAAAGTGGAGAGTTTGGAATCAATGTTCTCTCTCTTTTTTTTTTTCATTAGCATTTGTCTCTGCTGAATTACCTAGATTTTTGTCTCAATATTCTGCTTCACTTCACACAAAACCATGGCCACCTTGTAATCTCTACAGATCCCCTTTTATTTGCAATTTGCAATATTTGTGGTAAAATGGTATTAGTGCTCCCCGTGAGGTGGTTGGAAGCCATCAAGAATAAAAGTTATTGCAAAGCTCTTTGTGTTAAATAGAGAATAGCATACAGTCATGTTAATTAATTTTACGCTTATGTGGTTTCATTTCCAACCTGGCCTTTTCATTTGAACATACATATGTATTTATATATGAAGTGTGTAATTAGGTTTGTCGAATTATGTTCTTGGCTTAAAGTCTCTTCCAGGCATAATACTTAAAAAAATCAAAACAATTAATTAAAAAGTGGAATTGTTTGGACTATTTTCATTAGAGGAGAGATGTTAAAACTCAGAATGGCTTGGAGGTTGTTGGAAGACACATGCATGCAGGTCTGAAACAGGCCTCTGGGTATTTGATGTGAACAAAACTGATACAGTATTTCCAAATGATTGTGCTAGGATTTAGGGATTTGTTTTTATCCTTGGCACAGAGTTCAGCTGTTTTTCCAAGGGATGGAAGTCCTGAGGTGAAGTAAGCACCGTTTCATAAGGTATTGTTCCATCTTACATGGAATAATCTACAAATTACTCCCAAGACTTTGATGCTAGGTCCAAGGGGAGGAAACCTGAGGGATGTTACAGTTTCAAAATTGGGCCCAAGGGCAAAGACCCAGGATCTTGGGGAGGAAGATTTTAGCCAAAGTTTCTGGTCAAGGAAGCACCTTAAAATCCACAGACTTTTGAGCCTCTGTTCTCAGGGTATACATACATATCGCTAGATTGGTTATATGAGCAAAATGTGTGCTTTCTGAGAACATGGCTGTTTTCTGTTTATCAGGGCACAGTCCTGCTCAGACAAGCCTGGAACATCCCACTTCTCCCATCCCGTTTTCTGCCATTCCCTGCACTGATCCCGTCTATAGCCAAGCTGAACAATTTTCTGTTCCTTAAACAAAGTCACCGTGTGCTTGTGTGTTCCTCGCTTCTTTGCCCAGCTGGTCAGATCTCACTTACCATTCAGTGGATGCTCTACTATCAGCCTCTGTAGGAATTTTCTGCTAGTGGCACCTCTGCCCCGGAGTGAAAGGGCCACCTGCTATGCACGCACACTCTCTCCGCTCGTCACTCTTCTCATTTGGGTTGTTATTTTGGGTTAATGTCTGTTCACCTGCTAGATTGGGTGCTCTAGGTGGGGAAAGAAGGGACCAGGCCATATTCAAGACTGTATTCCAGACTGGCCCAGGCTCAATAAACGTTTGTTTAAATGACGACTGCATGTCATGCCTGGTTCTGTATTTTCTCTGGACCTTGTTGTCTTTTTTTCCTGATTGCACTTGGCACTTTATTAGTAGGGGAGTGTGGCCTGGGGAAGGGGAGGCTGGGATGGACAGGACCAGAGCCCATCTTGTGATCTTGCTCAGTTTCCTGTGCAGCCAATTCAAGCATCAGAAAAGTGCCAAGAATGAGGAGATCTTGAATTACCTCAAGTACATCTGACCATTTTGTCTTTAGTCTTCCCCAAATCTGTCATTTAGCCTTCATGGGGTAGTGTTTTGAATGCATGGGCTCTGAAGTCAGTCTGCTGGTTGGAATCATCTACTAATGAGCTATGTGACTGCTATAAACCTTGGTTTCCTCATCTGTAAAATGGGGATAATAATAGGATTACTGAGTTGTTCTAAGGATTAAATGAGTGAATATTTGCAAACTGCTTAGAAGAATTTTTGACTGCCGCTTAAGTTGTATTTTATTTATTTATTGAAGTTGTATTTTGAATAGGTAAAATAATTTTGGGGAATCTAAACCAACACAGTAGATGGAAGGGTGATAACTGTGGGCCCAGTCCCCATATTGTACAGAGAATGACCTTTGCTGATTAGTACCATGCAAATTTGCCTCCTATGCAAAGATGGTTAGATGTGATTTCAGAATAAATCTCATTGCAGGAGTGAAAACTTTATTATCAACTGAAAAACATCCCAGACCTGTAGCTCAGGAAAAGAAAACATAACTTTAACGCCCTTGTCACCTAATTTTAAAGAGATTTGCAGTTCTTTCTTTATTTTTTTNAAGAAAGGAATTTATTTAATCCAAGGTTAACATGATTAATCTTAAAAGTTAATACTTAGTTCGCTTATATACCAGCTATATTCATTATAAGGGCAGGAAATATGGAGATTTAGCAGCAAACATCACCCCAATAAATGAAATCCCTTTACCAATGTTCCTCTTAAGATCTGTTTAGTCTTAAGATAGTGATAAAGTTACATTTTTACATAGCAAAGACACAGTGATTTATAACAAAGTACAGTGGTCTATAACAAAGGAGAAAATTCATTAACTCAAAAGGTCTAGTATTGCTAACATCAAAAACTACTATATTTCCTTTTCTATATTCCAAATACATTGATTAATATATATTCCCAGGTGCCTAAGGACGTGGAGGCAATCTTTGACTCAACAATGAGAAAAGCCCTATGCTAATTAAGACCTTCAAAATACTCCAAACTCTCTGTGTTGTTTATGGTTGAGAGGTAGTAAACAATCATGTGCCTAGTGGCAGGAGTATGGATAATCCTGTCACACAAACTAGTCTGCCTGCAGAGAGGTTTGACCTGAGACACCCTTGTCACACCCAGGGCAGGGAATTAATAACAATTATTGACACAACAAATGAAAAACCCTTCTCCAATATAATTCTTAACCAACCCACTATACTAATAAATTCTAACTTCCCAAAAGAATCTGCCTTTAGTAAGTCTAGAACATCTGTGCCTCTCACGGTTGGGAGGCTGTAAACAATCACATGTGGCCAGACGAACCTATACAGGCAGGCTAGATAACCTTCAGAGGAGCTCGTAAGCTGAAACACTCTTGTCACGCCCAGGAATTTTTATTAACTGGAGCTGTAGGTTAACTCCTTCTCCGAGAGAAATGGTTATGGGGGAGAGCCCCCTCTAAAGTCAGAGGTGTAGGTGAGAGCATAAAACAGACTTTGGTTTTGGGGGTAGATGCTCAGGAACAGGGGGTTTCCTGAGGCCTGATCACGCCTTTGCGTATGCCAAGCCTCCTTCCTCATGGAACCTTTGCCACGGGCGGAGTTCCTCACGCTGGCCCCCGGCAGATTACCATTTCCTTCTCCAGGGGATCGTCCTGACCCTGGGATTGAACCCAGGTCTCCTGCACTGCAGGCAGATGCTTTAATGACTAAGCTACAGGGGAAGCCGTGATAGAATAAGTTCTGGTGGTGAATTCTTTAGTTTTTATATATCAGAAAAAATATTTCCCCAACTCCCTTTTTTTTTCCTCTTATAATTCCTTAAAATTTTTTTTTTGTTTTTAGAGCAGTTTTAGGTTCACATCAAAACTGAGAGAAAGGTACAGAGATTTCCCATGTACTCCTTGCCTCCACACATACATAGTGTCCCCCATTATCAACACCCCCAATGAAATGGTACGTTTCTTGCAATTGATAAACCTACACCGACATCTCATAATCACCCAAAGCCCACATTTTACCTTAGGTTTCACTCAGGATGATGCACGTTGTATGAAGAAGTGAAGTGAAGTCGCTCAGTCATGTCCGACTCTTTGTGACTCCGTGGACTGTAGCCTACCAGACTCCTCAGTCCATGGGATTTTCCAGACAAGAGTACTGGAGTGGGCTGCCATTTCCTTCTCCAGGGGATCTTCCCGACCCAGGGATCGAACCCAGATTTCCCGCATTGTAGGCAGATGCTTTACCGTTTGAGCCACTAGGGAAGCCTATTGTATAGTTTTAGACAGATGCATGATGATATGTACCCACCATTATGGTGGTTTAGTCCCTAGGTCATGTCCAGCTCTTGAGTCCCCATGGACTGTAGCCTGCCAGGCTTCTCTGTCCATTTCCCAGGTACGAATACTAGAGTGGGTTGCCATTTCCTTCTCCAGGGGATCTTCTGACCCAAGGATCAAACCCAGGTCTCCTGCATTGCAGGCAGATTCTTTACTAACTGGGCCACTAGGGGAGGCCCGTCCACCATTATAGTATCATACAAAGTGTTTTTCACTATTCTCAAAACCCTCTGCACGCTGCTTATTGTTTCTTTACCCCTTCCCCAACCTCTGACAGTCACTGATCTCTTTACCATCTCTGTAGTTTTCCTTTCCCAGAATGTCATGGTTGGAATCATATAGTACATAGCCTTTTCACACTGGCTGCATTCACTCAGTAATATTTTAAATTTTTTTGTGGCTCAATAGCTTGTTTCTTTTTAGCACTGAATAATAGAACATTGTCTACATGTACCACAGTTTATCCATTCATCTTTTGAAGGACATCTTGATTTCTTCCAAGTTTTGACAGTTATGAATAAAGCTACTAAAACTTCCATGTGGAAGATTTTGAGGACATAGTTTTCAGCTCCTTTGGGTAAATACCAAAGCATAGGACTGCTAAATCATGTGGTAAGAGTATATTTGGTTTTGTGAGAAACTGCCAAACTGTCTTCCAAAGTGGCTGTACTATTTTACATTCCCACTTGAATGAGAGTTCCTGCTGTCCACATTCTCACCAACATTTGGTGTCATCAGTCTTCCAGATTTTGGCCATTCTAATAAGTGCAGAGGGTATCTCATTGTTTTAATTTACATTTTTCTGTTGACATGTAACGTGGAACAGTTTTTCATATGCTTATTTGCCATCTGTATAACTTCTTTGATGAGGTAAATGTTAAGGTCTTTGGCCCACCTTTTAACTGAATTGTTTATTTTCATATTATTGAGTTTTCAGTGTTTTTCGGTATATTTTAGATAACAGCCCTTAATGAGTTGTGTCTTTTGGAAATATTTTCTCCATGTTTGTGGCTTGTCTTCTTATTTTCTTGACCATCTTCATTTTTAAAGATATTTTCATTGGGTATAGAAGTCTAGTTTGACTTTTTTTCTTTCTTTTTAGTACTTTAAAGATGTCATTCTACTGTCTTCTAGCTTACTTTGTTTCTGACAAGAAATCTGTCATTTTTATTTCTGTTTCTCTGTAATAATATATCTTTTTTCTCAGCTTCTTTTGATTTTCTCTTTATCACTGGGTTTAAGCAATTTGACTATGGTATGTCTTAGTGATGTTTTCTTCATGTTTGTGCTTGAGATTTATTGAGCTTCTTTCGATCTGTGGGTTTATAATTTTCACCAGATTTAGAACATTTTTGGCCATTACTTCCTCAAATGTTGTTTTTGGCCCCCCGCCCCCTCCCGTTTTGGGAACTTCAGTCTCAACATTACATGAGTGTTAAAATTATCTCACAGTTCACTGATATCCCCATTTTTTAGTCTTTTTCTAAGTTTAATTTTGGATTGTTTCTGTCGCTATTATCTTCATGTTCACTGTTCTTTTTTTCTGCAATGTAAAATCTACTAATGTTAGCAAGTGCATTTTTCATCTTGGACATCACCATTTTTGTCCCTAAAAGTTCAATTTGGGTTTATTTTATATCTTTCATGTGTCTGTATATTATATTGAGTCTTTCCTCCATCTTCTTGAAATATGGAATATAGTCATAATAACTTTAAAATATTATGATATATGAATTCTATCATCTGTATTCTTCAAGTCAGTTTTGATGATTTTTGATTGATTTTTCTCCTCATTCTGAATTGTATTTTTCTGTGTTTTTGCATGCCTGGTACTTTTTGTTGGGATGCCAAACATTGTGAGTTTTACTTTGTTGGATGTTGAATATTTTTGTATCCATGTAAATATTCTTGAACTTTGTTCTGGAATGCAATTAAGTTACTTGGAAACAGTATTGTAGAGGAGCAAAACTCGCCACCCAAAATGCTCTTTGACATGTGAACTGTTTTGAACAAAAACAATCAAGGCCCAAAAGACTCAGGAAGAAATTTTGACCCCTCCCTGAGCTCCCTAAAAACTTTTAGATAAAGAGTCTGTTTCCGGACTAGAGCTATCACCAGAGATCTCTGCAAAGATATGGGCTAAGATGGTGGGGAAAATGCTAGGCAGGGCCTAAAGATCAGTGTTCCATTGTCTCTGCCTGGCCTAAAGATCCGTGTTCCATTGCCTCTGCCTGGCTTTCCCAAACAGTTGCTTTTTCATCTTTATGTTGCCTACTTCCTCTCTGCAGTCTCAAACCACTGCTCCCAACATCCTCTTTTGTCTTTAGCTAAAGATGGTACTTAAGGTGAGGGCTTAGGCTATTCTTATGAATTACTCAGTTTTCCTGGGTCTCTCCCATATATCCATGTTGGTAAACTTTCATTTAATTTTTCTCCTTTTAATCTGTCTCATGTCAATTTAATTCTTAGACAAGCCAGAAGAACCTAGAAGAGTAGAGGAAAATTTCTTCCTCTCCAACAGTTTGTTAATTTCAGGTCTTATATTTCAATTTTATTAGGCCAGGACAGAGTTGATTTAATTTACAGTTCACTTTCCCCCAAGGCAAGACCCTCCTTGGTGCTCTAATCAGTGCCTCCTGAATTGTGAGATTTTCTACTCTGGCTGTAGGGAGCAGGCATTGTTCTTGGCACTAGGAGTGCTGAACCTTGTTCCCTCAAATCCTGTTGGGTGGCTCTTTCCTTGGTTTCAGCAAAAGTCTTCACATGCCTGGGCTGGTCAATACTCAGATTAATACTCAGGAAGGACCCTCTGCAGATCTTCAGAATCCTCCCTGTGCAACTCTCTCCTCTGCTACTCTGCCCTGTGAACTGTAGATGCCAGGGCTGCCCTGCACCCCATCTTTGCTCAGTCAACACAGGGAGACTCCCAGGTTCTGCTTGGGTTCCCTGCCATATGTCACAGATGGAAAATTTTCTCCAGGCAATGAACTAAGTAATTGTAGGGCTCACCTCATGTGTTCCCATTGTTTCTAATATTTATCCATCTTTTTATTGTTTTGAATGGGAGGATAAATTCAATCTTTGTTACACCATCATGAATAGGAACAGAAGTTCTTTAACTGATGCTAGAAGTCCCTTTGCACTGATGGGAATGAACAGAAGGCCTTCCCATATGGTGGTCCATGGCTATAAATCCTCAAAGCAAGTCTATCTGCTTGGGGACTCAAGTACAAACCCACCTGACTTGGGCAGTTTTTATAGACAAATGTTATAGTGTCTTCAAACTGACAATCAAACGTTGTGTCTAGAACAACAGAAAAGTTGACATTTAAAAGACAGACCTACTCCTATAAGAACACACTGGCAGGCTACAGTCCATGGGGTCACAAAGAGTCAGACACAATTGAGCGACTTTCACTTTCACTTGCTGCCCAGCAGCTGGGGCCAGGTCCTCCAGCTGTCATCTGCTTCAGTGTCTGCCTCAGCTATCTAAGCAGCCTCGCCCAAGGTCAAATCCTCCTCAGGGCAGCCCACCGCCAGGGGACTGAGTGAGGCAGAGGTCTTGAGACCCAGCCCTTTGAGGCTTCCATGGGACATTCTGCAGGCCACCACTCTCTCCCTCCCAGGTCCCCCTGCAGGTTGGCCAAGGCTTCAAGGCCCACATTGCAGTTCTGTTTTTCACTCTGCCTGATCCTACTTCCTCCCCACTTCCTTTTGCAGGTGTTAATTCCTCATTAACACCTTGTACCCCAAGTTCTGGGTCAGCATCAGCTTCTGGAGAAGTGGGCCTAAGGCAATTATCAAGCTGGTCACCACTGTGGGCAGCCACCCAGACCTGAATCCTACCCAGAAACTCCCAGAAACAATGTAAAGGTCCCTGATGTGAGGTGATGGCAGCAGGGAGCCAGGCCTGGGGGCAGGGAAATGGGGGTCATGGAGAGAATGGAGGTGGGTAAGACACCAACAGGGGTGCTCCATTCTCACACAGGAACAGTTCAGTTCAGTCGCTCAGTTGTGTCCGACTCTGCGATCCCATGAACTGCAGAACACCAGGCCTCCCTGTCCATCACAAACCCCTGGGGTTCACCCAAACTCATGTCCATTGGGTCAGTGATGCCATCCAGCCATCTCATCCTCTGTTGTCCCCTTCTCCTCCCACTTTCAATCTTTCCCAGCATCAGGGTCTTTTCAAATGAGTCAGCTCTTTGCATGAGGTGGCCTAAGTATTGGAGTTTCAGCTTCAGCATCTGTCCTTCCAATGAACACCCAGGACTGATCTCCTTTAGGATGGACTGGTTGGATCTCCTTGCAGTCCAAGGGACTCTCCAGAGTCTTGTCCAACACCACACTTCAAAAGCATCAGTTCTTTGCTGCTCAGCTTTCTTCACAGTCCAACTCTCACATCCATACATGACCACTGGAAAAACCATAGCCTTGACTAGACAGACCTTTGTTGACAAAGTAATGTCTCTGCTTTTTAATATGCTGTCTAGGTTGATCATAACTTTTCTTCCAAGGAGTAAGCATCTTTTAATTTCTTGGCTGCAGTCATCATCTGCAGTGATTTTGGAGCCCCCAAAAATAAAGTCTGCCACCGTTTCCACTGGTTCCCCAGCTACTTGTCATGAAGTGATGGGACCGGAGGCCATGATCTTCATTTTCTGAATGTTGAGCTTTAAGCCAACTTTTTCACTCTCCACTTTCACTTCCATCAAGAGGCTCTTTAGTTCTTTTTCACTTCTGCCGTAAGGGTGGTGTCATCTGCATATCTGGCATTATTGATATTTCTCCCAGCAATCTTGATTCCAGCTTGTGCTTCATCCAGCCCAGTGTTTCTCACGATGTACTCTGCATCAAAGTTCAATAAGCAGGGTGACAATATACAGCCTTGACGTATTCCTTTTCCTATTTGGAACCAATCTGTTGTTCCATGTCCAGTTCTAACTGTTACTTCCTGACCTATATACAGATTTCTCAAGAGGCTGGTCAGTGGTGTAGTATTCTCATCTCTTTCAGAATTTTCCACAGTTTATTGTGATCCACACAGTCAAAGGTTTTGGCATAGTCAATAAAGCAGAAATAGATGTTTTTCTGGAACTGTCTTGCTTTTTCGATGATCCAGCAGATGTTAGCAATTTGATCTCTTGTTCTTCTGCCTTTTCTAAAACCAGCCTGAACATCTGGAATTTTACAGTTCACGTATTGCTGAAGCCTGGCTTGGAGAATTTTGAGCATTACTTTGCTAATGTATGAGATGAATGCAATTGTGATGTAGTTTGAGAATTCTTTGGCATTACCTTTCTTTGGGATTGGAATGAAAACTGAAATTTCCAGTCCTATGGCCACTGCTGAGTTTTCCAAATTTGCTGACATATTGAGTGCAGCACTTTCACAGCATCATCTTTTAGGATTTGAAATAGCTGAACTGGAATTCCATCACCTCCACTAGCTTTGTTTGTAGTGGTGCTTTATAAGGCCCACTTGACTTCACATTTCAGGACGTCTGGCTCTAGGTGAGTGATCACACCATCGTGAATATCTGGGTCATGAAGATCTTTTTTGTACAATTCTTCTGTGTATTCTTGCCACCTCTTCTTAACAGCAGCAAAAAATGAATAAACAATTTGTACCAATATGGATAATTCTCATAAAAAGCATATTGAGCAAAACAAGCAAGTTGCAGAAATTTATAAACAAGTTTAAAACATGCAAAACGAGAGCAAATATTTTTGAGAGCTTTATATACATAGTGGAAATTGAAAAATATGAACAGCAAATTCAGGAGAGTCATGACACTGACAGGGAGGGACAGAGAGATGGGATTAGGAAGGTGTACACTGTACACCTATAAAGCTTTAAGTGTTTTGTTTTTATACTGGGTAGTAGGTACACATATGGTCATTACGTTATTTTCTAAATTTTTCATATGTCTGAAAAATTTTCAAATTAAAAAATGTTAATAGCCATATTCAGATCTTACTAAAAGAATCCAAATGATCTGAAAGAAAGACATAACAGCTGTTGTGCAGGAAATGACTTGTTTTGCTTGGGTTATAATTAAAAATATATTAAGAATCTTCCTAAATTTAAAAACACATCCATGAAATGGGTACAAGATAATGTGATAGGAACTACTGGATAATACAGATACTTTCAACACTATACCTCTTTATTTCTTGAAATTTTTTTAATGTGAGCAAAATTTCTTAAAAATAAATAAAAGTACCTCTTCCCTAGGAGTTCAGCTGGTAAAGAATCCACCTGCAATACAAGAAACCCCCAGTTCGAGCCCTGGGTCAGGGAGATTCCCTGGAGAAGGGATAGGCAACCCTACTCCAGTATTCTTGGGTTTCCCTGGTGGCTCAGCTGGTAAAGAATCTACCTGCAATGCAGAAGACCTGGGTTTGACCCCTGGGTTGGGGAGATCTCCTGGAGAAGGGGAATGGCTACTCACTCTAGTATTCTTGCCTTAAGAATTTCATGGACAGAATAGACTGGCAGGCCCCAGTCCATGGGGTCACAAAGAGCTGGAAATGATTGAGCAACTTTCACTTTCATGATTCTATCAGCCTAACAGCGCTGTTTACATTTTCAGTAATTCTTTCCCAGGCTTTGCCCACACACATATATACTGTGCTTAGTTGTAATTAGATTGCACATGTATTTGATGCTCTGCTATTTTCACTTAATCATACACAGTAATATTTATAAATGTTTATCTGTTTCTGAATAAACTAGGTAATCATCATTGTAACGGCTGTGTAATGTCCACTTGTGTTGAGGCACATGGGCCACAGGAGTTCCTTATTTTGGACTCCGACGTTGTTTCTAAACAGATATTGAAATAACTTCATGATAAATATACTTGTGGAAGTTTTTGTTTATGTTAAATATAACTTCAGCAGAATCCCAGGGGTGCAATTAGTAAGTCAGGGGGCATGACTGTCTGCGTGGTCTTTGCCACGTAACACATAGAGCTTTCCCTTTGACAATGGCTATTTACTTAAAGCCCTGGGTCATCCCAAACACTTGGGAATTTCATTTTAGAAATAGTCTATTTGGGGCTTGTTTTTGTTTTACTGGGTTGTGGGGAAGCTAAAGAAGACAGCGGGGAGGAGATGAGCCAACCCCAGTTTGCCCAAAAAAAATGCCTATTTTCTCAGGGGCATGAAGAATTTAGGAGTCAGGCTGACCTCATTTCTAATCCTGACTGCCAGTAGCAAGCTGTGTGACCTTAGCAAAGAGGCTGGCCCTCTCTAAGACTCAGTTTCTTCTTCTCTGAACAGAGGTATTGGCTGTCTCTCCCTCTCAGGGCTGCTCCAAGAATGAAGTGAGAAACTGCACCTTGATGCTGGATGTAGTCCCTGGCCCCATGGTGAGTGCTCTGTGGATGTGAGCTGATTCTGAGATCTGTAAAAATGATCCACCCACACGCAGACCGAGCCCAAGGGCGGAGCCCAGCTGTGTCGAGGCAGAGACTGAGAAAGCCAAACCTGCAGACAGAGTTTGCGGTAACAGAGCAGAGTCCTGGTAACGGAGTAGAGTCCTGGATGAGGGTCTGATATTTTCAATGGCTCTGATGCTGGTGAATTAAGTGATCAAAGCATTATCTGCTTTAGTCCCCAAATGAGAGTGGTGTGCCCTGAGCAACTATTATATACCAGATGTTTCATGGGCATTTTGCCCCTCACGCCTCCCTGCAGAATCTTCTAGGTGACCTGTGCTTGATCCTTCTTGCCCTGACCCACAAGCTGGGGAATTGCACTGATCTGTATGTAATGTTTCCTCGTGTGTAAAATGGGGTTGGCTATCATGCCAGGAAGACACCATTTCTGTAAAGGGGCTGACACATAGGCACCAGGGGTAGCTTATCATCAGAAACTTGCCCCTGATCGCATAGCTGGAAAGTGACAGTGCTGGCATTGGGGCCAGATCTCCTGCCTCCAAAGCCCACATTCTTTCCAGCACATCACGTTTTATCTCTTTGCAAACACTATTGTCTGCGTGATACAAAATACTTGAGAAGTCCTCTATGGTGATTCAAATCAGGGATTCTTCTGGGCTTCTTATATGCTGTTCAGAGTGTTCTATAATCAGGAAATCGACCTCTCTAGTCACTTCTGAAATTTTCCATTTTTATTGAAGAGTTTAAAAAGGATGGAGTCCGCCACAACATTGTAAAGCAATTATACTCCAATTAAAAAAAAAAAAAAGGATGCAGTCTCCTGAATGTAAGAAAATGTCCCTGAAATCAGAGCAGCCAGCCAAGAACAGCAATGCAGTCACCTGGAACTCTCCCTGCCTTTTCCTGGATGGCACCATTCCCTGGAATTGTGAGACACTCACAAGAGGGGAAGTATGTTCAGAGAAAAGGGAAACCTCATTTTAGAGCCTTGGGATGTTCCCTACACCTTGTTGAGCCTGTTTGGCTGATCGATAAGGAAACTGAGGCCCAGTCAGTCACTTTGGTCATGACTGGTCTGTGCTTTCATGTCTGAAATGAAATTACTAACCACCCTTGGGTTTCTGGTAAACAGTGTTTAAGGTTTAGCATCAATATGAGCGAACATATATGAGAACATCTCTGGTTGTGCGGTTAAATTACCACCTTTCTAAAGTAATCGCTGCCTGAAATACATTGTGGCTGGAGCAGTCCATTGCACGTGAAATGGCCGTGGGCTCCACAGGCATGCAGGCGTCTGAATTAGGGGAAAGACGTTCTACTTGTGAAGATGCAAGGAAACTTCGTGTGTTTCATCTTTCTGGTGTGTGCCTGCGTGCTCAGTCACTTTGTCATGTCCAATTCTTTGCACCCCATGGACTGTAGCCCACCAGGCTCCTCTGTCCATGGAATTCTCCAGGCAAGAATACGGGAGAGGGTTGCCACTTCCTTCTTCAGGAAATCTTCCCAACCCGGGGATCAAACCCACGTCTCCTGGGTCTGGTGCATTGGCAGGCAGATTCTTTACCACTGAGCCACGTCAGAAGCCCCATCTTTCTGGTTACAAGACTCAGTACCGATCAGATAACTCTTCTTTGTTGTGGTCCTCATGAGGGGTTTGATTCATCATACTAGGTTTATTCAGCCTGCTAGACCAGAGTAGGTGTTGCTTAGTAGGGGAAGACCAGGCTTAAAGAACTGACTGCCCATGGTAGGTACCATGTTTTGTTCTTAACCTCTGTCCTGTTCTCTAGAAGAATGCAGTAATGTTTCCTGCATCCAGTCCTATGACTTTCAACACAGTCTATAAGCTGATGCTTCCCCATTTGAATCTCCAACCCCAGTTTCTCCCTTGAGCTCTAAGATTCATTTATACAACCATCTGCTGAACTTTCTTTTTTTCGTCTACTGAACTTCTGCTCTTGAACATGCAATAACCAACAGACCCCAAACAGAATCCATTCCCTGCCCCTCCAAGTCTGCTTTCCACCCCCCCCATCTGCCTCTTCTCTGTAAAACCATCTGTTTTCACCTGCCTGTAACGGGCAAAGACCCTGGAGTGCCAGCTTCTCTTCCTTCTCATTCCACACTTAATCCATCAGCTAGTTCTCCCAGCTTTCCCTGAAAAATATATGTAGAACCTGACCATTTCTCACCACATATACTATTTCCACCTTGTCCTGGCACCCTTTTTACAAGAACCTATGAATCCCTGTTTAGAGATGGGGATACCAGACCACCTGACCTGCCTCTTAAGAAAGCTATATGCAGGTCGGGAAGCAACAGTTAGAACTGGTCATGGAACAACAGACTGGTTCCAAATAGGAAAAGGAGTATGTCAAGGCTGTATATTGTCATCCTGCTTATTTAACTTATATGCAGAGTACCTCATGAGAAATGCTGAGCTGGAAGAAGCACAAGCTGGAATCAAGATTGCTGGGAGAAATATCAATAACCTCAGATATGCAAATGACACCACCCTTATGGCAGAAAGTGAAGAGGAACTAAAAAGCCTCTTGATGAAATTGAAAGAGGAGAATTAAAAAGTTGGCTTAAAGCTCAGCATTCAGAAAACTAAGATCATGGCATCTGGTCCCATCATTTCATGGGAAATAAATGGGGGAACCAGTGGAAACAGTGTCAGACTTTATTTGGGGGGGCTCCAAAATCACTGCAGATGGTGACTGCAGCCATGAAATTGAAAGATGCTTACTCCTTGGAAGAAAAGTTATGACCAACCTAGACAGCATATTCAAAAGCAGAGACTTTACAACAAAGGTCCGTCTAGTCAAGGCTATGGTTTTTCCAGTGGTCATGTATGGATGTGAGAGTTGGACTGTGAAGAAGGCTGAGCGCCGAAGAATTGATGCTTTTGAACTGTGGTGTTGGAGAAGACTCTTGAGAGTCCCTTGGACTGCAAGGAGATCCAACCAGTCCATTCTGAAGGAGATCAGCCCTGGGATTTCTGTGGAGGGAATGATGCTGAAGNACTGGTTCCAAATAGGAAAAGGAGTACATCAAGGCTGTATATTGTCACCCTGCTTATTTAACTTATATGCAGAGTACATCATGAGAAATTCTGGACTGGAAGAAACACAAGCTGGAATCAGGATTGCTAGGAGAAATATCAATAACCTCAGATATGCAGATGATACCACCCTTATAGCAAAAAGTGAAAAAGAACTAAAGTGCCTCTTGATGAAAGTGAAAGAGGAGAGTGAAAAAGTTGGCTTAAAGCTCAACATTCAGAAAACTAAGATCATGGCATCTGGTCCCATCATTTCATGGGAAATAAATGGGGGAACCAGTGGAAACAGTGTCAGACTTTATTTGGGGGGGCTCCAAAATCACTGCAGATGGTGACTGCAGCCATGAAATTGAAAGATGCTTACTCCTTGGAAGAAAAGTTATGACCAACCTAGACAGCATATTCAAAAGCAGAGACTTTACAACAAAGGTCCGTCTAGCCAAGGCTATGGTTTTTCCAGTGGTCATGTATGGATGTGAGAGTTGGACTGTGAAGAAGGCTGAGCGCCGAAGAATTGATGCTTTTGAACTGTGGTGTTGGAGAAGACTCTTGAGAGTCCCTTGGACTGCAAGGAGATCCAACCAGTCCATTCTGAAGGAGATCAGCCCTGGGATTTCTGTGGAGGGAATGATGCTGAAGCTGAAACTCCAATACTTTGGCCACCTCATGCGAAGAGTTGACTCATTGGAAAGGACCATGATGCTGGGAGGGATTGGGGGCAGGAGGAGAAGGGGACGACAGAGGATGAGATGGCTGGATGGCATCACTGACTCGATGGACGTGAGTCTGAGTGAGCTCCGGGAGTTGGTGATGGACAGGGAGGCCTGGCGGGCTGTGATTCATGGGGTCACAAAGAGTCGGACACGACTGAGCGACTGAACTGAACTGATGAATCCCTGTATCCAAATAATATTCTTAAATACATAAAATAAAGCACTGAGGATTACAAAGGAAATCAATCATATTGAAATCCAGTTATCAAAATATTTTAAAGAATAAACTTGATTTATGAATATATGTGCTTTATTATTACCACATGAAATGAAAAGAGCTGGTGACAAGTCTAATAACTATTATAATTCCAAGGTAGTGATGAATACAGACAACGTTTCTAGACCTGCAGTAATTATATATGTGATATGCAAACATCGGTAGTGTTGACAAAGTCACAGGCAATGCTCATTAATGCTCATAGGCAAATCATTAATGTGATTTGTTGCCTACATTGATGAATGAAGGGAAGGTTAAATTTAGTTGAAGGGTAATGAAAATAAAGAGATATATATATTCTGTCACTGTTCCCGCCTCAATCTCAGGGCATGAACTCCCTGAGTCCCAGATGAGAACATCTGACCGAGTCTCCACTGCCAGTGTTGCTGACTTGGAGATTTGTAGGAGCCTCCAGGCTCCAACCTGGGCCCCCTCTGTCTACTGCAGTCTACATAGCAGTCCCAGGGACCCCCCTCCCTGTGTGTCATGTTAGATCACTGCTCAGCTTCAAACACTTCAACAACATCCTATCACAAAAAATAAAGCCCAAAGTCTTAGCCGCAGCCGGTGAGGCCCTATGTGATCCAGGCCCTGGCGACCTCTCTGTCCTCATTTCTACCACCCTCCCGCCATCACTTGCTTCACTCTGCTCTGCCCACAAGGTGTCCATCCAGTATGCTCCTCTCCCCAGTGCCTGTGTAGTCCTTCACTTTCTTGGGCCTCTGCTCAAACATCACCTCCTCAGAGAAGCCTTCCGTGATCTCTTCCCTATCCACCCAGTCTAAGACCGCCCCTCCTCTCATCACCCTCTATCCTTCAGGCTGCTGCTGCTGCTGCTGCTAAGTCACTTCAGTCATGTCCGACTCTGTGCGACCCCATAGATGGCAGCGCACCAGGCTCCTCTGTCCCTGGGATTCTCCAGGCAAGAACACTGGAGTGGGTTGCCATTTCCTTCTCCAATGCATGAAAGTGAAAAGTGAAAGTGAAGTTGCCCAGTCGTGTCTGACTCTTCGCGACCCCATGGACTGCAGCCTGCCAGGATCCTTCGTCCATGGGATTTTCCAGGCAAGAGCACTGGAGTGGGGTGCCATCACCTTCTCCTTACTCCCTGCTTTGTGTCCTTTAGAGCAGGGGTACAGGTCAGGAAGTGAGTGAAGGCGAAGGCAAAACCATCCCCTACCCATATCTATGGAAAAAATGTCTTCCACAAAACCGGACCCTGGTGCCAAACCGGACCGCTGCCTTAGGGCAGGATTCCTCCCTGAAACGTTGTATGTGTATCTGTTTCTTTCTTATCTGTCTTCCAATGCCTGCCTATAGAGGGGACTCTAGGTGGAGTGAAGAGTCTAGACTCGTCAGCCACGACCACTCCAGCAAGAGAGAGGACAGTCAGGAATGCGTTTGGGGAACTGGCACTTCACCCCCTGCCAGCTGAAGCTGTCCTCTGCTTCAGTGCCTCACTCCACATGCTTGGTCCCCACGTCACTCGTGTTGACATGGGACTCCCCATGTCAGAGCCTGCAGAGACCCCAAGGAGAACAGGGTGCCAGGCTGGAGGAAGTGCTGCAGGCGTTGAACCCACCTCCTGGGAAGGCATTTCTGAATCTCCTGTGACAGCACAGCCCCTGGGTCTCTGCCCCACCTCAGACTGAGGGCTCCCTCCCACCCCTGCAGAGCTCCCCACAAAAGGCAGGTTGGGAAACACATTTCCAGAAGGGTACTAGCTCAGTCCATTTGGACTGCTGAACCACAGCCCAGATAGCTTCTACACAACAGAAATCTCTCTTTAATAATTTTTTTTTAGTGGAAGATAATTGCTTTACAACGTTGTGGTGGTCTCTGCCATACATCAACAGGAATCAGTCACAATTATGTGTGTATCTCCTCCCTCCCCCCACCTATTCCGTCCCTGTAGGCAGTCACGCAGTGCCACGCTGGGCTCCCTGCGTCATACAGCAGCTTCCCACAGCTGTCTGTTTTATACATGATAGTGTAGATATGTCCATGCCACTTTCTCAATGTGTCCTGCCCTCTCCCTCCTCTGCTATGTCCACCAGTCCATTCTCTGCATCTCAACTTCTCTGTAAATAGGTTCACCAGTACTATTTTTCTAGATTTCACATATATGCGTTGATAAACAATATCTGTTTTTCTCACTTACTTCACTCTGTATAATAGGCTCTAGGTTCATTCACCTCATTAGAGCTGAGTCAAAGGCCTTCCTTTTTGTGACTGAGTAATATTCCATTGTGTATATGTACCACGACTTCTTTTTCCATTCACCTATCAATGAACATCTAGATTCTTTCCATGTCCTGGCTGTTGTCAATAATGCTGCAGTGGACGTTGGAATACATACGTCTTTTTGAATTGTGGTTTTCTCAGGATATATGCCCGGTCGTGGGATTTCTGGGTCATATGGTAGTTTGGAGCTTCCCCGGTGGCTCAGTGGTAAAGAATCTGCCTGCAATGCAGGAGCCGCAGGAGACGAGGGTCTCCTGGGTTGGGAAGATCCCTGGAGAAGGGCATGGCAACCCACTCCAGTGTTCTTGCCTAGAGAATCCCCATGGACAGAGGAGCCTGGCAGGCTACAGTCCATGGGGTTACAAAGAGTCAGACACAACTGAAGCAACTTAGCACGACATGCATACATGCACATGGTAGGTTTATTCCTCGTTTGTTAAGGAATCTCCATACTGTTCTCCATAGTGGCTGTATCAATTTAAACTGCCACCCACAGTGCGAGAGGAGTCCCTTTTCTCCATAGCCTCTCCAGCATTGCTTGTGGATTTTTTGACCATTCTGATTAGTGTGAGGTGATGTCTCATTGTAGCTTTGATTTGCATTTCTCTAATGAGGAGCGATGTTGAGCATCTTTTCATGTTTATTGGCCATGTGTATGTCTTCTTTGGAGAAACTGTTTGGAACAACAGAATCTTATTTCTCACCATTGTGGAGGCTGGAAATCCAAAATCAAGGTGCCAGCATGGTGGTGATCTGGTGAGGGACCCCCTCCTGGTTCATGACTGGGAGTTTCTCGCTGTGTCCATCCATGGAGAAAGGGGCAAGCAAGTTCTTTAGGTCTCCCTCTCTTTAGAATTGTTCATTCAGCTGTGTTGGTCTTGGTTGTCGCATACAGGGTCTTCATTGTGCCATGCAGGATCTTCCATGGGGCCACAGGGACTCTAGTTGTGGCGGGTCCGGTAGTTGTAGCACTTAGTTGCCCTGTGGCATATGGGATCTAAGCTATCTGACCAGGGATTAAACCCACAACTCCAGCATTGGAAGGCGGACTTTTATCCATTGGACCACCAGGGAAGTCCCTCTAGGTCTCTTTTATAATAGCAGGAACTCAACCATGAGGGCTCTACCCTCATGACCTAATTACTTCCCAAAGGCCTCACCTCTTTATACCATCACCCTAGGTGCTGGGACCTAGCACGTGAATTTCAGGGAGACATAAACATTCAGACCTAAGCAGGTACGGCTACCCTTCATCTGCTGGTCAGCTGATTCTCCTATAACTGACTCTGCAGTGGGCTTTCAAGGCCTCCATTACGGTCTTGCCCTGGATCTGGGCTTCGTTCTCTCCTGCTCTGACCCACCTGATCTCTCAACTTTAGATTTTGGTAGAACCCCAACTACCTTCAGCTTCCACCAGCCATCACGCTGCCTGTGCCCCAGATCTCCTATGGAGCTGCTTTGAAGAGGCCTCCCCCTTAAGCCTCCCCCTTAATAGTCTTCGGCATCTTGCAGCAAATAAAGGCAATGATCTAGTTCAAGCCCCAGCCTGATTCATCAGGCTTGGTTCCCACTTGTGGAAATCTCCTTTCCAGGGGCTCTCAGGGACCCAAGCTGGNATAATGCTGCAGTGGACGTTGGAATACATACGTCTTTTTGAATTGTGGTTTTCTCAGGATATATGCCCGGTCGTGGGATTTCTGGGTCATATGGTAGTTTGGAGCTTCCCCGGTGGCTCAGTGGTAAAGAATCTGCCTGCAATGCAGGAGCCGCAGGAGACGAGGGTCTCCTGGGTTGGGAAGATCCCTGGAGAAGGGCATGGCAACCCACTCCAGTGTTCTTGCCTAGAGAATCCCCATGGACAGAGGAGCCTGGCAGGCTACAGTCCATGGGGTTACAAAGAGTCAGACACAACTGAAGCAACTTAGCACGACATGCATACATGCACATGGTAGGTTTATTCCTCGTTTGTTAAGGAATCTCCATACTGTTCTCCATAGTGGCTGTATCAATTTAAACTGCCACCCACAGTGCGAGAGGAGTCCCTTTTCTCCATAGCCTCTCCAGCATTGCTTGTGGATTTTTTGACCATTCTGATTAGTGTGAGGTGATGTCTCATTGTAGCTTTGATTTGCATTTCTCTAATGAGGAGCGATGTTGAGCATCTTTTCATGTTTATTGGCCATGTGTATGTCTTCTTTGGAGAAACTGTTTGGAACAACAGAATCTTATTTCTCACCATTGTGGAGGCTGGAAATCCAAAATCAAGGTGCCAGCATGGTGGTGATCTGGTGAGGGACCCCCTCCTGGTTCATGACTGGGAGTTTCTCGCTGTGTCCATCCATGGAGAAAGGGGCAAGCAAGTTCTTTAGGTCTCCCTCTCTTTAGAATTGTTCATTCAGCTGTGTTGGTCTTGGTTGTCGCATACAGGGTCTTCATTGTGCCATGCAGGATCTTCCATGGGGCCACAGGGACTCTAGTTGTGGCGGGTCCGGTAGTTGTAGCACTTAGTTGCCCTGTGGCATATGGGATCTAAGCTATCTGACCAGGGATTAAACCCACAACTCCAGCATTGGAAGGCGGACTTTTATCCATTGGACCACCAGGGAAGTCCCTCTAGGTCTCTTTTATAATAGCAGGAACTCAACCATGAGGGCTCTACCCTCATGACCTAATTACTTCCCAAAGGCCTCACCTCTTTATACCATCACCCTAGGTGCTGGGACCTAGCACGTGAATTTCAGGGAGACATAAACATTCAGACCTAAGCAGGTACGGCTACCCTTCATCTGCTGGTCAGCTGATTCTCCTATAACTGACTCTGCAGTGGGCTTTCAAGGCCTCCATTACGGTCTTGCCCTGGATCTGGGCTTCGTTCTCTCCTGCTCTGACCCACCTGATCTCTCAACTTTAGATTTTGGTAGAACCCCAACTACCTTCAGCTTCCACCAGCCATCACGCTGCCTGTGCCCCAGATCTCCTATGGAGCTGCTTTGAAGAGGCCTCCCCCTTAAGCCTCCCCCTTAATAGTCTTCGGCATCTTGCAGCAAATAAAGGCAATGATCTAGTTCAAGCCCCAGCCTGATTCATCAGGCTTGGTTCCCACTTGTGGAAATCTCCTTTCCAGGGGCTCTCAGGGACCCAAGCTGGGTGGAGTGGTTGGGTAGGGCTGTCTCCGGGCCTTGTGGGAGCCATAAATCAGGGTCTAGTGTGAAGCTGGGGGTCTTCCAACAGGGCTGGGCTGAGAGGTAGATACTAGGCCAAAGAGGCCTGCCTCAGCTCAGGCCGCCTTCACATACAAAGGTAAGAGTGCAGATCCATACACCTCCGTGTTTGAAGGTGATAAATCAAGCTAATAAAAAGTGAAATTTAAAAAAAGTGAAATAAAATATGACCCGTCCTACTCTGACAAATGTACCTTTGTAACAAGATGGAGTGCCAGGCTCAGATTTAGAATATTTACACTCCTCAAAGTCCTAAGTCCACAAATGGTGGCCCAGCCCCTACCGCCCCCGCCTGTAGGTCTCCTGCCCCATTTTCTTGTCACTCTTAGCCCTTTCTCACACCATGAGGGAGCCTTAAGGTGAATGCACCTCCACACACGAGAAACCCCGCCCCCAGCCAACACAAGGGGCTCCCTTCAGCCCTCTCTTAGCCAGAGGGAAGCACAGCAGCTATACCATCTGAAAATTTTCAGTTAGGCTTGGAGACCCTTGGGCAGGGAACTGGGGGTACCTGAGAGTGGTACTTACCATGGTACTTCCTGGTACCCTGAGAGCGGTCTTACAGGGAGGCACAGGCTGCCGAGGGCACAGCCACTTGGCCCGGTGGATTTCTCACCCCATGGGGAAGGGCAGGGCTGGAGGAGGACTAGAGCAAGCCCATAAGGTGGAAGGCCCATAAGGTGGAAGGCCCAGGGCGAGTGCCCTCTTCCCCTGGTCTCAGGGCAGTCTCACCCAAGCCCACAGCTGAGTAAGCAGACCTGGGAGGGTCTTTGAAAGTGGAGCCTAGAGAGCTAGCCCCAGGCAGGAAGAGGAATATAAAAGTTTGCTTAGAGGGTGCTAGGAACAGAGCTGCTAAAGCTTCAGAGGCAAATCCAGCTCATTTCTGGCTGTTTCCAAAAACCTGCTCTTAAAAGATTGTGCCCTTATTGAGGATCTAAAAAAGAATTCCCTACAAATAGTTTCAGAATTCTAGTATTCTTGTTTCATCAAGTTTTGTTGCTTAATGGTTTCACCATTCATAAAATATTCTATCCTATCCATTTAAAAATCAGAGCAGGGTATTTAAAACTCTTCCAATAAACACCGGTAAGAACAATGAAGCTTGAACTGTTGTTAATCTTTTTTTTTTTTTTTAACTGAAGTGTAGTTGATTTACAATGTTTCAGGCATATGTCAAAGTGATTCAGTTCTGCATGTACGTGCATAGTCTTTTTCATATTTTTCCTATTATGGTTTATTACAGGATATTGAATATAGTTCCCTGTGCTAAACAGTAGGTCCTTGTTTATCTATTTTATATAGAATAGTGTGTATCTGTTAATCCCAAGCTCCTAGTTTATCCCTCTCCCCTTCCCCTTTGGTAACCATAGTTTGTTTTCTATGTCTGTGAGTCTATTTCTGCATTGTTGTTAATCTTGTTTTTAAATTATGACCAGTTCAAACTATCAAGGGAAATGGGAATTTAAAAGTAATTTAAAAAAATAAATGAAGTGGGATAAATACAGCAATAAACAGCTGTGTGCACAGACTATGAGAAAAAGAGCACAAAAGACCTGTATACACAAATGAATATTCTTACACCGGTGACTTTTAACACACTGTTGCTAAAGATTTCACCATGTAACATATTTATGACAAGAGGCACCAATAGCCATATCATCTCTCAGTTATAAGTATTGATACTTGCCCTGAGTTGTATGAGCTTATTGTGTGACGGGTTTCTCAACCCTTTTTAGAACTGTCTGGGCATGATCCTGTCGCCCCAGATGGTGGAGGTGGCTCCTCTTATTTCATAGTCACATAAAAGCATTAAGCAAGTGGTAGGAGTCAGGCATCTGAATCAGCAGGACTCTCCCCTAGAACAATCTTTCATCCACAGTAACTAATTTTTAGGTAGGACGGTAACTAGTTTAAATGCAGTTAATTTATTTGGATATTTTTGGCTGCACTGGGTCTTCTTTGCTGTGCTCGGGCTTTCCCCACTTGTGGCAGGTGGGGGCTGCTCTCTAGCTGCTGTGCGCAGGCTTCTCACTGCAGTGACTTCTCGCGTCACAGAGCGTAGGTTCTAGGCGCGCAGGCTGCAGTCTCAGCGTTGCAGCATGTGAACTTGGTGGTTGTGGCACACGGACTGAGTTGCTCTGTGGCACATGGTATCTTCCCAGACCAGAGATCGAACCTGTCCTCTGCCTTGCAAGGTGGACTCTTAACCACTGGACCACTGGGGAAACCCTAAGACTGGAACCTTTTAACACATGAAATGGCAACCCACTCCAGTACTCTTGCCTGGAAAATCCCATGGACAGAGGAGCCTGGAAGGCTACAGTCCATGGGATCGCAAAGAGGCAGACACGACTGAGCAACTTCACTCGTTCTGTTTCTAGTGGTCTGCTCTATAGCCCTGTAGATAAACTGAAGAAGAGAAAAGTGAAGCTGCTTGCCTGGGGTCTGAGAGCAAGTTAGTTACTGGCAGGGCTAACTAACTAACCAGAGAGCTCCCAGGTCTCTGCCTCCTAGTGCTGTGGGCTCACTGTTTGCCTGACACTCTCTCTCTCCACATTCCCCACCCTCCCCTACCTGTCATCAGTGGAAAAGAGCTCAGGGCATCCTTGTTCCTAACTGCCGTGTGAGTCGGGTGTGGATGCCAGACAGTGAACAGGGAGGCATCATTCTGGGCTCTTTTGGTGAGGAAGTGTGGGTGGAACCATGTGTACGTGGCAGGGGAGGACCCAAGAGGCAGCTCTTCTGTTTCCAAGAAGCAGAGCTAAAAAATGGGTCCAATGATACTTTGAAATTAAACACATGACATCCAGGTGGGCCAAATATGGAAACAAAATAATAGCTGTGCTTTAGGAAATCACCATCCTCACCATGTCTGAAGACACTGACCCAGATTACAAGGGAAAGAGGGAGGGAAGGGGCACACCAAGGAGGCCAAGCTATGGCTCTGAGTCAGGATTGCCCCTGAGGAGAGGCGCCGGGCTACTGTTCCTAGCTGTGGCCAACCATGCCCGCTTGATGAGCCACAAGTAACTCAAGAGGTGGCGTCCAGAGTCAGAGCTGAATACGTACATGTTGGATGGAAGAATGACAGCTGGGTGGCCTGATGGATCTAGGGCGAGACCAGAATGAAAGCATCAGTGCTTTGCATCCGTGTTTCTGCAGGCAGAGTGCTCTCTGTCTGTGTTTGCTCATCTGTGTTTCTGGAACTGCTTTTCAGGTTGCGATATTGGATTCTGCCTTTAACCAATTTTTTTTTTAATTTTATTTTTTAAATTGGAGTGGGAATTTAATAAGAGCAGCTGAAATCCAGTGAAGAAAGTCCCTCACTAGAGCTGGATAGAGGAATTCAGCTGACCTTCTGAACTCTCCTACCTTAGGGCAACTCAGAAAGAGCTCAGACTGTTCCTATGGGTCTTCTTTGGGGAAAATTTATCATCCCCCTGAAGTTATTTTTACAGAACAGCTGTCACCTGGCAGGTCGTATCTGCCTTGGCTGCTCTCAAAGCTACAAACATTGGGGTGGGGAACCACTCAAAAGCTACATTGAAACCTTTGCTTGATTTTATCTAGCCCTTGACAAGAATTTACAAAAACACTGACCTCTGATTTGAGTGTCATGAGCCCTTGTTTAGTTTTAAGGTATTTTTGCCCATACGGCAGAGAAAGAGCACTGGTTTGGGGGTGAGAAAATCTGGGCTCCGTTCCAGGTGAGATAGTTCATCCATTTGAATCTGAACTTCCATACTCGTAAAATGATATGATTCTCTGCCTGTCCCAGCGTGTTTAGGAATCAAATGCAAATCAGATAACCCATCTGAGCATTCTCTTCAAATGTAAACTGCTAGTTATAAGAATNATCGCAAAGAGGCAGACACGACTGAGCAACTTCACTCGTTCTGTTTCTAGTGGTCTGCTCTATAGCCCTGTAGATAAACTGAAGAAGAGAAAAGTGAAGCTGCTTGCCTGGGGTCTGAGAGCAAGTTAGTTACTGGCAGGGCTAACTAACTAACCAGAGAGCTCCCAGGTCTCTGCCTCCTAGTGCTGTGGGCTCACTGTTTGCCTGACACTCTCTCTCTCCACATTCCCCACCCTCCCCTACCTGTCATCAGTGGAAAAGAGCTCAGGGCATCCTTGTTCCTAACTGCCGTGTGAGTCGGGTGTGGATGCCAGACAGTGAACAGGGAGGCATCATTCTGGGCTCTTTTGGTGAGGAAGTGTGGGTGGAACCATGTGTACGTGGCAGGGGAGGACCCAAGAGGCAGCTCTTCTGTTTCCAAGAAGCAGAGCTAAAAAATGGGTCCAATGATACTTTGAAATTAAACACATGACATCCAGGTGGGCCAAATATGGAAACAAAATAATAGCTGTGCTTTAGGAAATCACCATCCTCACCATGTCTGAAGACACTGACCCAGATTACAAGGGAAAGAGGGAGGGAAGGGGCACACCAAGGAGGCCAAGCTATGGCTCTGAGTCAGGATTGCCCCTGAGGAGAGGCGCCGGGCTACTGTTCCTAGCTGTGGCCAACCATGCCCGCTTGATGAGCCACAAGTAACTCAAGAGGTGGCGTCCAGAGTCAGAGCTGAATACGTACATGTTGGATGGAAGAATGACAGCTGGGTGGCCTGATGGATCTAGGGCGAGACCAGAATGAAAGCATCAGTGCTTTGCATCCGTGTTTCTGCAGGCAGAGTGCTCTCTGTCTGTGTTTGCTCATCTGTGTTTCTGGAACTGCTTTTCAGGTTGCGATATTGGATTCTGCCTTTAACCAATTTTTTTTTTAATTTTATTTTTTAAATTGGAGTGGGAATTTAATAAGAGCAGCTGAAATCCAGTGAAGAAAGTCCCTCACTAGAGCTGGATAGAGGAATTCAGCTGACCTTCTGAACTCTCCTACCTTAGGGCAACTCAGAAAGAGCTCAGACTGTTCCTATGGGTCTTCTTTGGGGAAAATTTATCATCCCCCTGAAGTTATTTTTACAGAACAGCTGTCACCTGGCAGGTCGTATCTGCCTTGGCTGCTCTCAAAGCTACAAACATTGGGGTGGGGAACCACTCAAAAGCTACATTGAAACCTTTGCTTGATTTTATCTAGCCCTTGACAAGAATTTACAAAAACACTGACCTCTGATTTGAGTGTCATGAGCCCTTGTTTAGTTTTAAGGTATTTTTGCCCATACGGCAGAGAAAGAGCACTGGTTTGGGGG
This sequence comes from Neotragus moschatus, assembly GCA_006410615.1. NCBI lineage: Eukaryota > Metazoa > Chordata > Mammalia > Artiodactyla > Bovidae > Neotragus > Neotragus moschatus. The sequence goes on from SJYA01001621.1 coordinate 3,622,194, forward strand.
TGAGAAAATCTGGGCTCCGTTCCAGGTGAGATAGTTCATCCATTTGAATCTGAACTTCCATACTCGTAAAATGATATGATTCTCTGCCTGTCCCAGCGTGTTTAGGAATCAAATGCAAATCAGATAACCCATCTGAGCATTCTCTTCAAATGTAAACTGCTAGTTATAAGAATATTTATTGAATGCTTTCTTGATGCCAGGCACTGTTCCAAGAGCTTTACATGAATCAGCTCATTTAATCTTTATAACCTCACTGTGAAGCAGAGGAGGAGTGAGGGAGGAACACCGTCATTATCCTCATTTCTTTTTCTTAAATTTGTATTCGTTTGTTTATTTGGCTCTGCTGGTTCCCCAGTGCTGCTTGGGCTCTTCTCTAGTTGTGGAGAGTGGGGGCTGCTCTCTAGTTGCATTGCTTGGACTTCTCATTGCAGTGGCTTCTCCTATTGGGGAGCACGGGCTCTAGGGCTCCCAGGCTTCTGTATTTGCAGTGCGTGGGCTCAGCAGTTGCAGTTTCTGGACTCTTGAGCACAGGCTCAGTAGTTGTGATGCACAGACTTTCATAGTCCAGCACGTGAAACCCCAGACCAGGGACTGAACCTGTATCTCTTGCATTGGCAGGCAGAGTCTTTGCCGCTCAGCCACCAAGGAAGCCCTGCCCTCATTTCTAGATAAGGGAACCGGGATACCAGCCCAAGATCACTCGGCCAGAATTGGAAGCCTTCAGATACGAGCCAAATAGTCAGGCTACAGAGCCTGCCCTGCACACACTACACGTGTGCATATGAGCATCACTGCCATCACTGTCTGACTATAACTTGGTCAAGTCTGTTGGTGTAGGAGGGCATGCTGGGGTGACGTTAGCACTGACATCACCACCAAAGGCTGATTTCAAAGCCCATCATCATTGCTTGTATTTGTATTTGCTGAAACCATTTATAGAAATGTTTCTGTAGATTAATGGCCCATGAAGTTGTCACAGAAAAGGAAACTGAGGCCCAAAGGGATGAAGAGCCTTAGGCTACAATCACCTGGCCAGGAAACAGCAAGGATAGGATTGGAGCCAAGTCCCAGAACCCCTGCATTTGCCCTCACATCAGGCCACCTCTTGTCTGTGCATCCCACTTTGATTCTGCACCCGGGCAGGCTGGACACTGAAATACTTTCCTCCTGTTACTGGGGTGCTGCGTGAATACAGAGCAATAGTTTGATAAGACAGGTATGGTGAGGCAAAGAGCTCATTTGGGAGCACAGGGCACTGTCTGGGAAAGCAAGACACAGACAGACAGGACTCAGCAGTGGGGCCAGGTAGTAGGAGCTGTGCAATGACGAGAGGGCAGCACGGAACTCCAGAGGCTAACCCTCCCTATTTTTGCACGCTTCTTCAGGCCAGCCTCGTATTGAGAAGAGTTTTGAAATGGACATGTTTACCCCACTATGCCCCTGCCTTGTGGCTCCTCTCCCCAAAGGAATGTGTTCCTGGTACACACAGCACGTGTGGTTCCTTAGGTAGGATCTGGTGAGCCTGGGTTCACCTTGGTATGTCTACACGTCCCATCTTCTCTGCTTTGGAAAGCTAGAAATGAGCTTTTCTTTGAATGGGCAAGTCCCACCCACACAATTTAAAAATAAGAGTGGGCCAAAACAGCAAACTGGAATCCTAAACAGTGTTTTCCATCCTGGCCCCCCAAATCCAGGAGGATGGTTTCCAAAAGCTCTTTCAGTTGCCTAAACACAGTGTCCACCTCAGACCAGCCAAAGATGTTGTTCATAATAGCCCCAGACAGGAGCCCAGGGCAGTTTGAGAAACTCAGAAGCTCAACTGAGTCACAGCTTTGACTTTTTTTTAGGTCAAGACTGTTCATTTAAATAAGGCACAAGAGAAGCTGGTGTTTTCAGCCACTGGAACAAGCTGAAAATAGCTCCCCACCCTCCCTTTCCTTCACTGTCCCACCTCTGACACCTGACACAGAAGTCACCAGGCCCTAGGCCAGAGCTCTATGATCCAACCTGTGGCAAAGGAAACACCCGCCAAGGAGGCTCTCCAGTTAGCTTTGGATCTACAAGTGAGGACAGGCCTTGGGTCCTTGGGCTATGTGTGGCCCACAGATCTCAAGCATCTGAGAGGTGAGAGATGGCACTTGCGGGGCTCTGATCACCCTCATGTGAGGGCACCAGCTGGCCAAACTGAATGCCATGCCATCAGCCAGGGGCTTGGAGGAGTCCTGTGTTTGACCGATGAGCAGAAGTAGCTGCCTTTTCAGGAGCTTATGCATGGACACATTGCTAAGGTGAAGTTGAAAGGAGCAGCTGCCCTGAGCAGAGGAACAAACTGGAGCTGGAGAGTGACTATACTCATAAACTGCATCAACTGTGGGCTCCATGGAGACAGCACCATGTCCACTGCGTTCATGGTGCTTCCCAACACTCAGTGCCTGGCCTGTAGTAGTAAATAGTGAATAAACTGTACATAGCTTCTGACTGAACTCAGTCTCTCCTCTTTTAACTATGGAATCAGTGTGCTTTCTTGGAAATAGCAGAGATTTCAGACCTAGCTCTGTTGAGTACCTTTAGCCCACAGTTTCTTTATCTGTAAAATGGGTATAAGGCTCCCTTGCCTTTCTTCTAAGGTTACTGCATTGAATATGGGAAATGCTTTGAAAACTAGAGCATATTATACATGTTAGGGTTATAACTATTGTTGATGATCTCTTCCCCTGAGTTCTATTGTGCCTGGCTTAAAAAAAAAAAAAAAAAGTGTATTGTTTATTTTTGGCTGTGCTGGGTCTTCGCTGCCGAGCAGGCTTTTCTTTATTGCAGTGGCTTCTCTTGTCGTGGAGCATGGGCTCTGGCCCACGTGGGCTCAGCAGTTGTGGTTCCCAGGCTCTAGAGCACAGGCTCAACAGTTGTGGCTCTCAGGCTTAGTTGCTCCACGGCTGGTGAGATCTTCCCAGATCAGGAATCAAGCCTATGTCTCCAGCATTGGCAGGCAGATTCTTTACCACTGAGCCACCAGGAAAGCCCTGTGCCTGACTTCAAAAGCAGTCAGAAGCTGAAAGTACATCAAATATGTGAATTCTTTCTTTCGATCATGAAAGATGGTATCTTTAAAGATTTTTACACTTTCCGATTTCTGTTATGGTACTGAAACGTTAGGCTTCCCAGGTGACACAGTGGTAAAGAACCTACCTGCCAAATGCAGGAGATGCGAGAGATGTGGGTTTGATCCCTAGGTAGNACATCAAATATGTGAATTCTTTCTTTCGATCATGAAAGATGGTATCTTTAAAGATTTTTACACTTTCCGATTTCTGTTATGGTACTGAAACGTTAGGCTTCCCAGGTGACACAGTGGTAAAGAACCTACCTGCCAAATGCAGGAGATGCGAGAGATGTGGGTTTGATCCCTAGGTAGGGAAGATGCCCTGGAGTAGGAAATGGTAACCTGCTCCAGTATTCTTGCCTGGAAAATTCCATGGATAGAGAAGCCTAGTGGGCTACAATTCATGGGGTCGAAAAGAGTTGGACACCACTGAGCTACTGAGCACACGTGCCCACACACACTCACACTCACACACACACACATACACTCACGCACGCACACACACACTACAATGTTAGGGTAATGTTGAATCAACATCCACCAGAGGATCATCACCATCATAAGCTACTGTGAGCTGAGGATTCACATCTGAGCAGTTCAAAGTGAAGACCTGGAAATTCGCCTTTCTTGAGAAATCTGTATGCAGGTCAGGAAGCAACAGTTAGAACTGGACATGGAACAACAGACTGGTTNCAATGATTTGTTGGGTGACTTGTACAAGCAGATGAGAAAATTCTATTCTGTTATACATGCTGTCTCCACTAGGGGGCAGCTCGGAGTCATAAAAGCACTGACAACAGACAGTCTAATCAAGGAAAAAACAAGTCTGTCATATTAGCTAGATTAAGCTGTTTGGAAAAATCCATTTCATTTAAATTTAAATTTTCATTTAAATTTTCATTAAAAATTTAACCATATACCTGTGAAACTTTGCCTCTGATCACTACTAATGATGGTCTCCAAAACTTAAAAACAGGTGGCTCTAGAGTTAATTTTTCTGTTAAAAAGTGTCTTCCTGGCTTGGTTAGACTTCCTATACGAATTTTTAATTTTTCTTTGTCTAAAATTTGTGTTGACAATATTTAAAAACGTGGAAATATGAAATATGAAAATATGAAAAACGTGGAGTTTTCCATGTAGTAATCTGGCTTTCCAGATCAAACATTTTAAGAGCCCACAATTCACACAGGACACCACACAAAGCTCCTTCTGCTTGGGCTGCTCAACATCTTCATTGAGACTTAAATATGAGGAGGAAAGGAGAAGTGGACACTTTTCCTGCAAGAGTTGCCCAGTGCCTTGGTGTGTTTTCTCAACCCCATTTCAGCAAAATTACTTACAATATTAACCTGACCTTATTTTTCCATCATTCCTAGGCTTCTAATATCCTAGAAACACAGTTTCTGTATTTAGCTGCTGCTGCTGCTGCTAAGTCGCTTCAGTCGTGTCCGACTCTGTACGACCCCAGAGATGGCAGCCCATCAGGCTCCCCCGTCCCTGGGATTCTCCAGGTAAGAACACTGGAGTGGGTTGCCATTTCCTTCTCCAATGCATGAGAGTGAAAAGGGAAAGTGAAGTTGCTCAGTCATGTCCAACCCTCAGCGACCCCATGGACTGCAGCCCACCAGGCTCCTCCGTCCATGGGAGTTTCCAGGCAAGACTACTGGAGTGGGGTGCCATTGCCTTCTCCATATCTGCTAAAAAAAAAAAAAAAAGAAAGAAAGAAAAAGTTTAAAAGTTTCAAGATGGAAAATAGAATTAAGAAAGTCAAGTGCAAAAAAAGATTGTTGGATCTGATCATTAATAACCATTCAGAGATCAATTTCATACAGGCTTGGACTTCCCTGGTGGCTCAGATGGTAAAGCATCTGTCTACAATGCAGGAGACCCAGATTCGTTCCGTGTGTCGGGAAGATCCCTGGAGAAGGAAATGGCAGCCCACTCCAGTACTATTGCCTGGAAAATCCCATGGACGGAGGAGTCTGGTAGGCTACAGTCCATGGGGTCACAAAGAGTCGGACATGACTGAGTCACACACCAAAGTTGCCACAAATTCCTCTCTGATCACACTCTGCGGAATTTCCCAGAAAAGAATGCTGGAGTGGGTTGTAAGTTTGGTAGTGACAGCTAAGAGGGAGCCAGTGGGTACCCAGAGGGGAGTAGCAGGGTCCAGCCAAAGTTCTACCCCCCTTGCATACAAGATGGTGGTTTCAAGTGGTTATAAATACGGGCAATACTGGAAGCAAAGTTTCTAGGTTCTGATCTCAGCTCTGCCATTTAACAGCTGTGCTATTTGGATAACTTAAACAGTTTGTGTTCAGTGTGTTTCATTTAATAATCACAGCTTTATTAGGTTACAAAAAGGATTAAGTGTGACTGTATAGATGAAGCACATAGCTCAGACCTGACTCATAATAAACTCTCAATTAATATAAACTATACCCTTATAATTATTTTTTAAAAAACATAGGAGCCAGTGAAGATGAGCAGAGATGGTTATCAGATAAATAATTACTGAAAGAGTAATGATGGGATAGAAAACAGGGGTCAAAGCATTAACCTTACTAAAGAGAATGACAATTTGGTGCTAAGGAAATTTGAACAGTTTGGTTCAAAGCAACGGAGAAAAGATAGTCCAGATACAGAGAACTTTATATTAGCCGAATTTTTTTGCCAGAAAATCCAAGGCTTGACCTTCATGCTTTATGCTAATATGTTTTTATCATAAATATAGATATAATTACTCAATAGATACCAATTATGTTTTAAAAGATGAATGGGTTAATGATGTAGGGGACCAAAATTTGATACCCCAAAATGTGTCTCTTTGGCATGAGAATTAATTTAGGCTGGTTATTTTTAAGTAACTGAAGACTCAGAAAGTCTCTCTTTTTACCTCCCACTTAGCTACCTGAAGAATTTAGATAAAAGGGCCTATTCTTTGCCATGTGTATGAAAGTCACTCAGCTGTATCTGACTCTTTGCAACACAATGGACTGTACAGACCACAGAATTCTCCAGGTCAGAATACTGGAGTGGGTAGCCTTTCCCTTCTCCAGGGAATCTCCCCAACCCAGAGACTGAACCCAGGTCTCCTGCATTGCAGGCAGATTCTTTACCAGCTGAGCCACAAGGAAAGCCCAAGAATCCTGGAGTGGGTAGCCTGTCCCTTCTCCAGGGCATCTTCCCAACCCAGGAATCAAACTGGAGTCTCCTGCATTGTAGGTGGATTCTTTACCAACTGATGTTAGGCATTTCTGCAAAGAAGATATATTGATGGTCAATAGGAACAAGAAAAGATGCTCAACATAACTAATTATTGTGCATGCTAAGCTACTTCAGCCGTGTCCAGCTCTTCGCGACCTGCTGTCCATGGGATTCTCTAGGCAAGAATACTGGAGTGAGTTGCCATTCCCTACTCCAGGGGATCTTCCTGACCCAGGGATCGAACCCAAGCCTCCTGTATGTCCTGCATTGCAAGCAGATTCTTTACTGCTGGGAAGCCCCATCACTGGGGAAGCCCCATCACTAATTATTGGAGGAGGGGTAACCTGGGGAATTGAGATTGACATATACACACTATTATACATAAAATAGATAACTAGAAAGCGCCCACTGTACTGCACAAGGAGCTCTACTCAATGCCCGGTAATGACCTGTATGGAAACAGAGCCTAATGCCATTTGCAGCAATATGGGTGCAGCTAGAGACCATCACAAGTGAAGCAAGTCAGAAAGAGAAAGACAGATACCATGTGATATCACTTACATGTGAATCTAAAATATGGCACAAATGAACCTATCTATGAAATAGCAACAGACTCATAGACTATCGGTTGAGATCAGACTTGTGGTTGCCAAGGGGCTGAGGCGAGGGAGAGGGATGGACTGGGAGTTTGGGGTTGGTAGATGTAACTATTACATTTAGAATGGATAAACTATATCCAGTCTCCTGGGATAAACCATAATCGAAAAAATATTTAAAAATAAGAATGTATGTGTATGTAAAACTGAATCACTTTTCTATACAGCAGAGATTGGCACAACATTGTAAATCAACCATAATTTAAAAAAAAAAAAAAAAAGGCCCATTCCAGAATAAAGCTATCACCAGAGATCTCTGCAAGGAATATGGGGAAAACTCAGCAAAGCCTAAAGATCACAGTCCACTTTGTGTCCCACTGTTTCTGCAGGCCCAGCAAACATCCATCTACCAAATATCTGCTTTTTCATCTTTTTAAAGGAAAATGTTCATTTTTGGTTTTCTGGCTGCACCGGGTCTTGGTTGTGGCATGTGGATATAGTTCCCCGACTGGGGATCAAATCTGAACCCCCTGCATTGGGAGCATGGAGTTTTAGCCACCTGCCCACCAGGGAAGTTCTCTGCTTTTTCATCTTTACATGAATTGCCTTCCTCCCCTTTGAAGTCTCAAATCACTACCCCAACATCCTCTCCATATTTAGCTGAAGATGGTATTTAACATGAGGGTTTCAGCCACTTTGGCGAGCTACTCAGTTTTCCTGGGTCTCTCCCATGTAAACATGTTATCAAACGTTTGATTGATTTTCTCCTGTGTATCTTCCTCATGCCCATCTAATTCGCAGATCAGCCAGAAGAAGAGAAAGTGTTCGTGTCTGGCCTTAAAAATAGTCAGGAGCTGGGTGCTGGAAGCCCACCTCTGTCCCACTGTGTATCTCACCTTTTCAGGTTTCCCTGGTGGCTTAGAGGGCAAAGAATCCACCTGCCAATACAGGAGACCCAGATTCAATCCCTGGGTTGGGAAGATCCCTTGGAGAGGGGAATGGCAGACCCATTCCAGTATTCTTGCCTGGAGAATTCCATGGACAGAGGAGCCTGGTGGGTTACAGTCCGAGGGTTTGCATTTCTAGTAACGTGGAAGAATCTGAGCTGCCTGCACCATTACAGATTCTCTGAAAGCAAAGTTTCTCCCACCACTGCCGTTCTCAATATTGCCTCCTTTTAAGAGCAGAGGATCTTCCTGAACTGCCAGTCTAAAGAAAGATGATGTGGGACTCTGCCTTGATAAGTTGCTCACTAACCATCTCCATGCTGAAGAGCCACTCANGGAGTTGGTGATGGACAGGGAGGCCTGGTGTGCTGGGATTCATGGGGTCGCAAAGAGTCGGACACAACTAAGCGACTGAACTGAACTGAATGCACATTAAAATACAAAGGATAAATGATCATCTTTAAAAACAAACTTTTTTTAGTCATTTTTCTTTATAATGAAGGGTCTGACCAATCAGCAAATACAAACATTAGCTACTAGTCAGTGGGAGGGCAGTAGGCCAGGAGTTTAACCAACATAATATCATTCACTCCATCCTCCAGTGCTATGAGGTCAGTATTATTCCCATTTTACAGACTGGAGTAATACCCATGAGTCTAGTAATCTTGGAAAGGTTATTTATTGTTTTGCGCTTCAAGGCCACTTTCTCAAGATCACCAACAACATCTGAATTTTTCCAGTAACAGTGAGGAAGAGACAGAGAGAGCAACCTTAGGACCAACCAATGGAATGACAGCAAGACACTTCTGTTTTGTTCCAGGTTGTTTCTTTCTTCCTTTTCCACCTCGAATCTGTGTAACAGGCTGAAGCCGTCTGTAAGCTACCATCTAGGACTATAAAGCACAGTTCTTGGTTTGACTGAACCTAAATCAAGTCAGAGCAGTGAAATGAACTTAGGTGAACCCCACTGTCAGGGGTTAACTGGACCAACAAGGTGCTTAAGGATGTGTGTTTATGTTAGTCCCTCAGTCGTGTCCAACTCTTTGCAACCCCATGGACTGTAGCTCGCCAGGCCCCTCTGTCCATGGAATTCCCCAGGCAAGAATACTGGAGTGGGTAGCCTTTTCCTTCTCCAGGGAATTTTCCCGACCCAGGGATAGAACCTGAGTCTCCTGCATTACAGGCGAATTCTCTACTGTCTGAGCCACCAAGGAAGCCTGTGCTTAAGGATAGTTTGGAGCAATCACGTGGAAGCTTAGCTATCCAGACCCCTGCTGTCCTTACAAAGGTTGCCTGGGAGACTCTACTAATTCCACCAGGGGGTCATAACCGGCCACATTGGAACTGGAACCACCTGGGGAGATTTAACTACTGATGTGGTTGACCTCCCCGAGATTCTGATCGAATTATGCAGGCGGGGCCAGAGCGAGGGGGAGGTTTTCAAATCTCACCAGGTCTAACAAGCAGGGGTTGAGAATCACTGTTCCAAGCCTTTTGGGAGCTCTTCCTATAAAAATGCCTTCAAAGTCTATGACACNGGTTGACCTCCCCGAGATTCTGATCGAATTATGCAGGCGGGGCCAGAGCGAGGGGGAGGTTTTCAAATCTCACCAGGTCTAACAAGCAGGGGTTGAGAATCACTGTTCCAAGCCTTTTGGGAGCTCTTCCTATAAAAATGCCTTCAAAGTCTATGACACGTCCCATGAATCTGGTCAACAAGATTCTTATTTTAAACACAGACTGGATTAAAAAAAAAAAAAAGAAATAGCTTTAGGTTGTTTAGAACTGAATCTGTGGAATAGGAGTGAAATACTGGTCTTTGTCCTCAAGAGGAGAAACCTCAGAAACACACCTGGGATCCTCGTGTGGCTCGCCAGGTGGTTTCACAGGTAATCGTTCACTGAACACAAGCCAGGGCTCTGCTGGGGCCAAAGCTCTCAAGCAGATCAGAGCTGGTTCTCCAGGCGACGGGCGGCCAGGACCCGGGTCCTGAATTCTCCTGCCACTGGGACTTCCTCTCATGGGCATCTATTGAGGGGCTTTGCTAAATGCCCTGGCCTGCTCCTGCAACATGGAGTTGTGCCCTCAAAATGTTCCTGGTTTCCGAGGCAAAGGTGCTCTCTGTCGTTCCTGCTTTGTGACCAGCATCTCCAGGCTGCACTGAAGCCCAAGCTGTGGCCTGGGGTTGAGGGTAAGTGATCTCTTGTCCCCTCCATCGTGCCCGCCCACAGGTCCTGCCCACTTAGCCTCATCTCTTGATGAAGGGGATCCTGGAAGTAGATTCTTGAAAAGCAATCAAAGTGCCAGACAAGAATGAAATTCTGGGGTAAACTGACAAGGGGAAAGGGATCGCCTGACTTAACTTCTCGTGATATTTTGTTCTGACCACTGATTTCACATTGTAACCTTAGTGGGCATCTAAATAGCTCTAGACCTCGGTTTCCCCAATTGTAAATAAAGGAGATTTAAGGGGGTAATATTTTTTTTTCCATTTTGGCTTTGTTTTGTTCCTTTTTTAAGTTGAAATGTAGTTGATTTTTAATGTTGTGCTCGTTTCAGGTGTTCCCTGCGCTCCATAGCAGGCCCTTGTTTTTTATCTATGCTATACATGATAGTGTAGATCTGTTAATCCCAAACTCCTACTTTTCTCCTCCCCCTTCCCTTTTCCCTCCGGTAACCATAGTTTGCTTTCCATGTCTGTGTGTCTGTGTCTCTTTTCTAAATAAGTTCATTTGTATCGTTTTTGTAGATTCTATTTAGAAGTGATGTCATATGATATTTGTCTCTGGCTTCCCTGGTGGCTCAGAGGTTAAAGCATTTGCCTCCAATGCAGGAGACCTGGGTTTGATCCCTGGGTCGGGAAGATCCCCTCCCCTGGAGGAAATGGTAACCCACTCCAGTATTCTTGCCTGGAGAATCCCATGGACGGAGAAGCCTGGTGGGCTACAGTCCACAGGGTCGCAAAGAGTCGGACACGACTGAGCGATTTCACTCACTCTTCACTCAGTGTCCATCTTCATCTCTAGGTCCATCCATGTTTCTGTAAATGGTGTTATTTCATTTTCATGGCTGAATAATATTCCATATATATATGTGTATATATGTACATATATTAGGTTGCTTCCATGTCTCGACTATTTAAATAGTGCTGCAGTGAACACTGGGATGCATATATTCTTTCAAACCATGTTTTTATGCAGATAAATGCCCAGGAGTGGGACTGCTGGATCATATGGTAGCTCTCTGTTTAGTTTTTTAAGGAACCTTCATACTGTTGTCCGTAGTGGCTGCATCAATTAACATTCCCACCAACAGTGTAGGAGGGTTTTCTTTTCTCTACACCCTTCCCAGCCTTTCTCATTTGTAGACTTTAATGATGCCATTCTGACTGGTGTGAGGTGATAACTCATTATAGTTTTGATTTGCTTTTCTCTAATAAGACATGTTGAACATGTTTTCACGTGCCTAGGGGCCATATGTTTGTCTTCTTTGGAGAAATGTCTAGTTAGGTCTTGTGCCCATTTTTTGACTGGGTTGTTTGTTTTACTGTGGGCTTCTGTGGTGGCTGAGACCTTGAAGAATCTGTGTGCAATGCAAGAGACCCAGGTTCGATCCCTGGGTCAGGAAGATCCCCGTGAGATGGAAATGGCAACCACTCTAGTATTGTTTTATTGTTGAGTTGTATGAGCTGTTTGTATATTTTGGGAATTAAGCCCTTGTCAGTCGCATCGTTTACGAACATCTCCTCCCAGTCCATAAGTTGTCTTTTCATTTTGTTTACGATTTCCTTTGCTGTGCATGAGCTTTTAAGTTCAACCAGGTCCCATTTGTTTATTTTTGCTTTTATTTCTTTTGCCTTCTGAGATTGATCTAGGAAAGTGTTGTTGCAATTTAGGTCAGAGAATGTTTTGCCTATGTTCTCTTCTAGGAGTTTTATGGTGTCATGTCTTATATTTAAGTCTTTAAGCCATTTTGAGTTTGTTTCTGTATGTGGTATGAAAGAGTATTCTAACTTCGTTGGTTTACATGCAGCTGTCCAGCTTTCCCAGCACCACTTGCTAAAGAGACTGTCTTTTTTCCATTGTATATCTTTGCCTCCTTTGTTGAAGATTAATTGACTGTGAGTGTGTGGGTTTATTTCTGGGCTCTCTATTCTGTTTAAATGGGTAATCTTTAGCATCCTTTCCAACTTTAAGATTCTGCGAATGTAAGATTCTATGAGCCAGAATTTTTAAACCCAAGACTAGATTTTTAAGATAAACTCCTTACAACTTTGGCCTCTGCTGACCAGGGGGGCCAGAAATGGACAGAAACAAGAGTAGAGTATGTGTGTAGAGCATGAAAGCCAGAGACGAGTCTCGACGGCCCGTGGTGTGTTCTAGATGTGTCCACACAACGAGCTTCCAGAGGAGGCTGGGAAGCGCCCCAAAGGCAGAGTGAGAGAAATGCTCTCCTTGCTGCCTGCTGTGTGATTATCGTCACATCTGCATGGTGGTGACCATAGGGGTAGCAAGAAATCTTTCTGAAAGGAGGGCAGGACTTCTACAAGTACAATCTCTCAGCTAGATGGTTTTGTGGAGAGGTAAGACTCATTCATGAATTCTCACAGCTCTATAAGCCAGGGCAGGTGGTAGAGCTGATGACTCGGGCCTCATGGAATAGCATAGTTTAATGCTGAGAGTGGCGTCTGTCAGTCAGACCTGGTTTCCAGTCTTGCTGCTTCCTGGCTGTGCAACTTTGGGCGACTTATGTCACCTCTCGGGGCCTTGGTTTTATTATTGGGGAATAAGTAGAGATAATGTCTACCCTTCAGGGTGTAGGGCCGGTGAGACACAACAGTGCACACAAAGCACCAGGCACGTAGTAGGTGCTCAATGCAGAGACTAACAGTGCCACAACCTCCACGTTCTCCCACCTGGACAGTTCGAGAACTACCTGCACTATGTATCCCGTGATTTACCCAGCTGGCCTCACTGCAGGCAAAACCAGACATTTACCTGGGTAGTGGAAAGATCTCCAGAAACCAAAGGCCTCTGCTCAAGGGAGAAGCGAGGAACCTTAATAACCAAGACTCTTGGATCTTGCTCTGGCTCTTTCCACCATCCTTTGGACAAAGCCATGGGACACTGCCCCCTGTCTTTGAGGGCAGAGGCACTCAATATAGCCACTCCAAAAAATGCACTACAAGAACATAAACCCAAAGCTTCACTGTAATTCCCAAACACAAATTATTCAAATGTGGGCCAGGCTCCAGCCCAGCATGGAAGGGCATGACTGGGGGACACCCATGTGGTCTCCTAGAAGCCTCTGCCTAACAGCACAACATGTGGTCAAGATAACAAGTCTCTGGCTAACCCCAGATTACACGCATAATGTGCTCATTATACATATAAGTGTATTGTTGATGTTTTGAACAGGCAACTTCAACATCATTTCGAATATCACTATCATTAAGGAGAGTTTTTAAAAGTAAGATCCTTTGTACTTGGGGAGGGTGGGGAGTAAATCAGCACTGTGCTGAAAGCAGACCTTTTCAGCTTTCAAATGATGTCACTGAAGTTCAACTGAAATACACTCAGGAAAGAGGCAGCCCCAGTGCATGGGTGCCAGTGTTTGAGCAGATCTGAAAGGCTTGATAATGTCTTCCTCACCACTTGCCCCAGACCCAGCATTGCCATCGTTAGCTACCCTTTTGGGTCGTGGTCCCAAAGGAAGAGAAGGGACAGCAGGAGTTAGGTTTATTATCTCACTTAATGTTGGAGTCACAGGGGTAGCTTTAAAAATTAGTGATGCCTAGACTTACCACCATAGAAGGCAATGGCACCCCATTCCAGTACTCTTGCCTGGAAGCTCCCATGGACGGAGGAGCTTGGTAGGCTGCAGTCCATGGGGTCTCAAAGAGTTGGACATGACTGAGCGACTTCANCATCTCTTGATGAAGGGGATCCTGGAAGTAGATTCTTGAAAAGCAATCAAAGTGCCAGACAAGAATGAAATTCTGGGGTAAACTGACAAGGGGAAAGGGATCGCCTGACTTAACTTCTCGTGATATTTTGTTCTGACCACTGATTTCACATTGTAACCTTAGTGGGCATCTAAATAGCTCTAGACCTCGGTTTCCCCAATTGTAAATAAAGGAGATTTAAGGGGGTAATATTTTTTTTTCCATTTTGGCTTTGTTTTGTTCCTTTTTTAAGTTGAAATGTAGTTGATTTTTAATGTTGTGCTCGTTTCAGGTGTTCCCTGCGCTCCATAGCAGGCCCTTGTTTTTTATCTATGCTATACATGATAGTGTAGATCTGTTAATCCCAAACTCCTACTTTTCTCCTCCCCCTTCCCTTTTCCCTCCGGTAACCATAGTTTGCTTTCCATGTCTGTGTGTCTGTGTCTCTTTTCTAAATAAGTTCATTTGTATCGTTTTTGTAGATTCTATTTAGAAGTGATGTCATATGATATTTGTCTCTGGCTTCCCTGGTGGCTCAGAGGTTAAAGCATTTGCCTCCAATGCAGGAGACCTGGGTTTGATCCCTGGGTCGGGAAGATCCCCTCCCCTGGAGGAAATGGTAACCCACTCCAGTATTCTTGCCTGGAGAATCCCATGGACGGAGAAGCCTGGTGGGCTACAGTCCACAGGGTCGCAAAGAGTCGGACACGACTGAGCGATTTCACTCACTCTTCACTCAGTGTCCATCTTCATCTCTAGGTCCATCCATGTTTCTGTAAATGGTGTTATTTCATTTTCATGGCTGAATAATATTCCATATATATATGTGTATATATGTACATATATTAGGTTGCTTCCATGTCTCGACTATTTAAATAGTGCTGCAGTGAACACTGGGATGCATATATTCTTTCAAACCATGTTTTTATGCAGATAAATGCCCAGGAGTGGGACTGCTGGATCATATGGTAGCTCTCTGTTTAGTTTTTTAAGGAACCTTCATACTGTTGTCCGTAGTGGCTGCATCAATTAACATTCCCACCAACAGTGTAGGAGGGTTTTCTTTTCTCTACACCCTTCCCAGCCTTTCTCATTTGTAGACTTTAATGATGCCATTCTGACTGGTGTGAGGTGATAACTCATTATAGTTTTGATTTGCTTTTCTCTAATAAGACATGTTGAACATGTTTTCACGTGCCTAGGGGCCATATGTTTGTCTTCTTTGGAGAAATGTCTAGTTAGGTCTTGTGCCCATTTTTTGACTGGGTTGTTTGTTTTACTGTGGGCTTCTGTGGTGGCTGAGACCTTGAAGAATCTGTGTGCAATGCAAGAGACCCAGGTTCGATCCCTGGGTCAGGAAGATCCCCGTGAGATGGAAATGGCAACCACTCTAGTATTGTTTTATTGTTGAGTTGTATGAGCTGTTTGTATATTTTGGGAATTAAGCCCTTGTCAGTCGCATCGTTTACGAACATCTCCTCCCAGTCCATAAGTTGTCTTTTCATTTTGTTTACGATTTCCTTTGCTGTGCATGAGCTTTTAAGTTCAACCAGGTCCCATTTGTTTATTTTTGCTTTTATTTCTTTTGCCTTCTGAGATTGATCTAGGAAAGTGTTGTTGCAATTTAGGTCAGAGAATGTTTTGCCTATGTTCTCTTCTAGGAGTTTTATGGTGTCATGTCTTATATTTAAGTCTTTAAGCCATTTTGAGTTTGTTTCTGTATGTGGTATGAAAGAGTATTCTAACTTCGTTGGTTTACATGCAGCTGTCCAGCTTTCCCAGCACCACTTGCTAAAGAGACTGTCTTTTTTCCATTGTATATCTTTGCCTCCTTTGTTGAAGATTAATTGACTGTGAGTGTGTGGGTTTATTTCTGGGCTCTCTATTCTGTTTAAATGGGTAATCTTTAGCATCCTTTCCAACTTTAAGATTCTGCGAATGTAAGATTCTATGAGCCAGAATTTTTAAACCCAAGACTAGATTTTTAAGATAAACTCCTTACAACTTTGGCCTCTGCTGACCAGGGGGGCCAGAAATGGACAGAAACAAGAGTAGAGTATGTGTGTAGAGCATGAAAGCCAGAGACGAGTCTCGACGGCCCGTGGTGTGTTCTAGATGTGTCCACACAACGAGCTTCCAGAGGAGGCTGGGAAGCGCCCCAAAGGCAGAGTGAGAGAAATGCTCTCCTTGCTGCCTGCTGTGTGATTATCGTCACATCTGCATGGTGGTGACCATAGGGGTAGCAAGAAATCTTTCTGAAAGGAGGGCAGGACTTCTACAAGTACAATCTCTCAGCTAGATGGTTTTGTGGAGAGGTAAGACTCATTCATGAATTCTCACAGCTCTATAAGCCAGGGCAGGTGGTAGAGCTGATGACTCGGGCCTCATGGAATAGCATAGTTTAATGCTGAGAGTGGCGTCTGTCAGTCAGACCTGGTTTCCAGTCTTGCTGCTTCCTGGCTGTGCAACTTTGGGCGACTTATGTCACCTCTCGGGGCCTTGGTTTTATTATTGGGGAATAAGTAGAGATAATGTCTACCCTTCAGGGTGTAGGGCCGGTGAGACACAACAGTGCACACAAAGCACCAGGCACGTAGTAGGTGCTCAATGCAGAGACTAACAGTGCCACAACCTCCACGTTCTCCCACCTGGACAGTTCGAGAACTACCTGCACTATGTATCCCGTGATTTACCCAGCTGGCCTCACTGCAGGCAAAACCAGACATTTACCTGGGTAGTGGAAAGATCTCCAGAAACCAAAGGCCTCTGCTCAAGGGAGAAGCGAGGAACCTTAATAACCAAGACTCTTGGATCTTGCTCTGGCTCTTTCCACCATCCTTTGGACAAAGCCATGGGACACTGCCCCCTGTCTTTGAGGGCAGAGGCACTCAATATAGCCACTCCAAAAAATGCACTACAAGAACATAAACCCAAAGCTTCACTGTAATTCCCAAACACAAATTATTCAAATGTGGGCCAGGCTCCAGCCCAGCATGGAAGGGCATGACTGGGGGACACCCATGTGGTCTCCTAGAAGCCTCTGCCTAACAGCACAACATGTGGTCAAGATAACAAGTCTCTGGCTAACCCCAGATTACACGCATAATGTGCTCATTATACATATAAGTGTATTGTTGATGTTTTGAACAGGCAACTTCAACATCATTTCGAATATCACTATCATTAAGGAGAGTTTTTAAAAGTAAGATCCTTTGTACTTGGGGAGGGTGGGGAGTAAATCAGCACTGTGCTGAAAGCAGACCTTTTCAGCTTTCAAATGATGTCACTGAAGTTCAACTGAAATACACTCAGGAAAGAGGCAGCCCCAGTGCATGGGTGCCAGTGTTTGAGCAGATCTGAAAGGCTTGATAATGTCTTCCTCACCACTTGCCCCAGACCCAGCATTGCCATCGTTAGCTACCCTTTTGGGTCGTGGTCCCAAAGGAAGAGAAGGGACAGCAGGAGTTAGGTTTATTATCTCACTTAATGTTGGAGTCACAGGGGTAGCTTTAAAAATTAGTGATGCCTAGACTTACCACCATAGAAGGCAATGGCACCCCATTCCAGTACTCTTGCCTGGAAGCTCCCATGGACGGAGGAGCTTGGTAGGCTGCAGTCCATGGGGTCTCAAAGAGTTGGACATGACTGAGCGACTTCACTTTCATGCATTGGAGAAGGAAATGGCAGCCCGTTCCAGTATTCTTGCCTGGAGAATCCCAGGGACAGAGGAGCCTGGTGGGCTGCCATCTATGGGGTCGCACAGAGTCGGACATGACTGAAGCGACTTAGCAGCAGCAGCAGCAGGCTTACCACCATAGAAGGCAATGGCACCCCATTCCAGTACTCTTGCCTGGAAACTCCCATGGACGGAGGAGCTTGGTAGGCTGCAGTCCATGGGGTCGCGAAGAGTCGGACACGACTGAGTGACTTCCCTTTCACTTTTCACTTTCATGCATCGGAGAAGGAAATGGCAACTTACTCCAGAGATCTTGCCTGGAGAATCCCAAAGACGGAGGAGCCTGGTGGGCTGCCGTCTAGGGGGTCACACAGAGTCGGACACGACTGAAGCGACTTAGCAGCAGCAGCAGACTTACCACCTAAAGATTCTGTTACAGTTGGCCTCAGGTGCATCCTGGGAGCTGGGAGTTTTTAAAAGTTCTCCACATTATTCTAATGTACAGCCATGATTAAGAATCACTCTCTCATGCCCTCTTGCCCCAATGCTCAACCCTTATTCCCTTCCACCTCCCATGCCAGCCCTGATTAGTCCAGGAAGCCCTGTGGCTCAGCAAACACCCAGAAACAAACTAAAAGGTAGGTATTGTTATCCCATTTTACAGATGAAGAAACTGAGACCCAAAGAGGCCAAGTGACTTTTCCCAAGGCCACACAAACAATTAATGGTAGATTGGATCTCTCTGGCTTCAAAGTGATTCCCATTTCTTCAAGCTGCCTTGTTAACTTGGGAACATTAACTCATGGAGCTATACATGAGTTAATACATGAGCTATACATGAGTTAATACACCGAAGGATTTCATTTATACTAATAACAGCCCCTCACATCTTTATGGAGGTGTTAGGGTTTGCAAAGCACTTCCACTTTAGTTTATGATATTAAAGATGATCCTTGCATTTTAAAGATAAGGAAACTGAGGCCCCAAATCACTAACTTGCTCGTGGACACACAGGTAGAGGAACCAGAGTTTGAGTCCAAACCCTTTTCTTCTGTTTCCAAAGAATGGAGTACATTGGAAAATGGTAGGAGTGGGGTGAATTTTGGGGGTATAGGGAAGGCTGGAAAGTTTCAGAGCAGGACAAGCTCTCAAGTTCACCAAAGATGGGAACCCAGGAGGCAGCCAAAGAGAGTAGGAGGCCACAAAGAATGTTCCATCATTTCTGTGGTTGGGCCTCTCTCATCCAGCTCATCTCAGGGAATCAAGCGTGGTGAGTGAAAGATGTTAATGTCGGAGGCCCTGCCAAGTAGAGACAAGAAGGACAGGAGAAGGCTTTTGTCCCTGTAAAGCTGCCCCTATACGACCTGCCTTTCATTTGGTTTTCCTATTAATAGAATACATTCTCTATCAGACTCAGAGCCCAAAATCTTGGTTTCTGAAAACCATTCTCCTCTAAAAGGAACAAGCATTCCTTGGAAAAATGGCTGATTCCAGGACTAGGACAAGGAAATACCAGGTGAGGCTGGAACATCTTATGGGGCCAGAAAATAAGGGAGTTAGAGTCTTTTAATTCATAGAAAATACCCTAGTCAATTAAAAAAAAAAAACCACAGAAGCCACTGTGAAAATTTTATTATTGGAAAAACCAGGGACAGTTTGGGTATCAACATAAATAATAAATGTAAAAGATTATAATATATCCTATTCACAGACTCTATTAGCCCTTACTGACACTTATAAATACAAACATATAGCAGATAAGTAATTACGGGATAGGAAATGGTATGTGAAAGGAGAGCTCATCGTCACATCAGATAATAAGTGTAGAAAAAATGAGTGAGAAAATCACCATTTTGAAACTATTATACTAATAGAGGATTTTGGGGGGGAAAATCCTCAGTGGATGCTAAAATTTAGGTCAGTTCAGTCGCTCAGTCATCTCCAACTCTTTGTGACCCCATGGACTACAGCATGCCAGGATTCCCTGTCTTTCACCGTCTTGTAAAGCTCTCTCAAACTCATTGTCATTGAGTTGGTGATGCCATCCAGCCATCTCATATTCTGTCGTCCCTTTCTCCTGCCTTCAATCTTTCCCAGCATCTTTTCCAATAAGTCAGTTCTTCGCATCAGGTGGCCAAAGTATTGGAGCTTCAGCATCAGTCCTTGCAATGACTATTCAGGACTGATTTCCTTTAGGATCGACTGGTTTGATCTCCGTGCAGTTCAATGCTAACCTTATTGGGTGAGAATTTATTGGGAAGCAAGATATTTACACAGTCTTAAATCTTTTCCCAAATTATTTTATTAATTGCAAAAAGGAAAGTGTTTCTTGTCAGTTGAGAGGTGTGAAAATACATCCTTAACCAAAAGACCAAAGTTAACATTACCAATAACGAGACAACCAACTCACATGCCTCCTCTAGGTGCACTGCAAAGGGCACAGTGTTTCTGCCCCAGAGTCATAAAAGTGGGTCTAATCATGAGAACATTCAGACACAGCCAAGTAGAGGAACATGAGACAGAGTATCTGGCCCCATAAACTTAAAACATGGCAATGTCATGAAAAACACAAAAATGTAAGGAACGCTTCCAGACTGAAGTGGATCAAAGAGAATGAAAAGTACGTAAGACATGTGATCTTGAATTGGACACTGGATTGGAAAGACAAACAAACAAACAAACATGGTTTAAAGGATATTACTGGAATAATTTAAGTTTGATTAAAGAATGTGCATGACTGTATTGAGGTTGAATTTCCTACATTTGATTATTGTGATTACATAAAAGAATCTCCTTGTGCTTATAAGTTACTTGTTGAAGTATTTAGGGTGAAAAGTTATGGTATCTGCAACTTACTCTCAAGTGGCTCAGAAGCAAAAAGGGAAATACTAGGTGAGGCTGGACTGTGTGTGTGTGTGTGTGTGTGTGTGTACATGTGTGTATGTATATATGTGTGTGTGCTTTTGAATATCTGTAGAGGTAAAATGTTAACAGCCAGTGAATCGCATTGAAGGGTATACAGGCATTTATTGTAATATCTTCACAACGATTCTGTAGATTTGAATTTGTTTTTTTTTTAATTTGATTTTTTTTAATCAAAAGTGAAAATAAAGGGGAGAAAGTATAGGTAGTTTTAGAAAAATAGTCAAACAATATTCAAGGTGAATTTGAACTGGTAACGATCAGGGAAAGTCCTTTGATTCTGAAACTTGGCTCCTGTTTCTAAGAGCATAAAATTTACTGAATTATTTGCCTGTGTCCCTGCAGAATTGGGAAAATATTGTATGCCCAGGAAGCACAGATACATGTCAGTAGTTGCTGGGTGAAGTTCTTCCCCCACAAAAGTTATTTTTTTTAATTGAAAATGAAAAGAAGGGAAAAGGGAGAAATGAAAATAAAAATAGTAAGCATTAGTCTATAGTCTTGGTAGGTTTGCTCAGACTTAACAATTATTTAGCAGGGCTTATAATTCAAGAGAAATGAAAATATATACTATGTTACTATATTAAAATAGCTACCCATAGAATGGATCTACTTTTAATTATTGGTTATATAAATAAAACCCTACAGAAATTTTTGTTCTGGGATGTCCATGTGCACCCTGTTACTTTAAAAAACATGTTAGAAGTGGAAATTTTTAAATATAATTCATTGTAAGAGTCCTGATCATAATGAAACAATATACAAAAAAGTTAAACACATCCTATGACGTTACTCTCCTACTTAAAGACTCTCAGAGTGTCCTATTAAGCCAACAAAAATCTGTGTTCCTTACCTAGGCACTCCAGCCCTCACAGCTGGCTCCAACCCACTTTCCAGAATCATCTCCCTCCCCCAGCCCCAGCCACTCCACAGTCTAGCCAGGTGGGCACTCCTGACTTTCCTGGACAGGCCCTGCCTTTCAGGGCAGACTCTTGATAGCATTCTTCCCCAACTGGGAAGCTCCTCCCCTCTCTCCAGCACATGACTGGCTTCTTCAAGTCCCAGCCCAGCCACAGCCCTACCCCACTTCACCCCTGCCAAGGAGAGGTGCCTTGCCCGCTTCCTGCTGTAAACGTGTTACATCATGATAGGAGGATCTTTCCTTCATTCCAGAATTGCCTCTGAGAGCCCACAGCTGGAAACTTCTTGCATTTTTAGAGCAACCCTACCTGTGGGTCCACCTAGCCCCTGTAAAACCTTTCTGAAAGGCAAAACATCTCTGCAGAAACTGTAGCCCATTTCTCCCTCCTGAACACCATCACTCCACACCCAGTCTCTGCAAGATGCATTGGGGTGGGGTTTATGATGAAACTTTATGTAAAGTAAGATCATTTTTTACCATCTCCCCTTTGTGAGGGGGCCATTTGATGGGTCCCATGCCTTACAACCAACAGTGGGGGAACCAAGATAATGACCCCATGATAATAATCTTGTGTTGAGCTGCAAAGCTTTCTTACCTGATCAGAATTAGGAGGAAGGGGACTGGGGCTTGGGCCTTAGGATGAGATAAAGAGAAGGATCAAGGCCACCTCCTTTTCTTTTTTTTTAATTGGAGGATAATTGCTTTCCAGTGTTGTGTTGGTTTCCACTGTACAGTGATGTGAAACAGCTGTAAGTATATATATATGTCCAGGGCTTCCCTGATAGCTCAGTGGTAAAGAATCTGGCTGCCAATGCAGGTTCAATCCCTGGGCTGGGAAGATCCACTGGAGAGAGAAATGGCAACCCACTCCAATATTCTTGCCTGGGAAATCCCATGGACAGAGGAGCCTGGTGGGCTATAGTCCATGGGGTCACAAAAGAGTCCGACATGACTTAGCAACTCAGCAACAATGACGACAACATACATATGTCCCCTCCCTCTTAAGCCTCTCTCCCACACCATCTCACCCCTATAGGTCATCACAGAGCACCAAGCTCCCTGTGTAAGGCCACCTCCTTTAATCATAGTTCTCGAAAATTACAGCTGAGCTAGAGGCCCTAACGCTAGGGGCCTTAAGGTTAAAGACACTGGGATAGCATGCTAGAGGTGGGGTGCTACCCATTACGGATGGAATAAGGCAGCTGAAAAGATGAGGTCAGATCCCTCATGAACCAGCCAATGTCAAAGGGGCTGCTGGAGTCCTGCCCCCACTGGGGCCTCTATCCACCCTTTCAGAACCTCCAGACAACTGAGACAGCTCAGGGTGCCAGTCCCTGGGTCATCCTGGAGATCAGCAAACTAGAGCGACGAGGAGGAACCACCACAGTCAGTCATGGGACAGAACCATTTCTTCTCAAGCCCAGAAGAGCAGGACCAGGAAGTGGAGGGGGTGCTGGGAAAGGGCACATCCCTGGGAATCAACACAGGGTGCTGTGGAGCTGGGGGAGGATGACCAGAGCCTGTGAGAAAATTTGAGTTTGCTACAAAATCACACGTTTGTAGATATTTACATTGAACAGTGGAAAAGACTCTGATGCTGGGAGGGATTGGGGGCAGGAGGAGAAGGGGACGACAGAGGATGTGATGGCTGGATGGCATCACCGACTCGATGGACATGAGTTTGGCTGAACTCCTGGAGTTGGTGACAGACAGGGAGGTCTGGCATCCTGCAATTCATGGGATTGCAAAAAGTCGGACACGACTGAACAACTGGACTGAACTGAATTGAACATTGAATAGTTTAAAAGCCATTTAAAACCTACGTGTATTTCCAAAGTATGCCCATGTATATTTTGGTTGGCTTTATTGTGAGAAAATGTTGAACACATAACTTCAATGCACAAATTGGTTTTTTTGACGGTCTCATCTGCTCCTAATGAAGGTAACTAAATTTATTTTTTTGATTTATCAAAGTGTAGTTGGTACACAATATCATGTTAATTTCTGCTATATAGTGAAATGATTCAGATATATATCTGTACTCTTTATATTCCTTTTCATTATGGCTTATCACAGAATATTGAATATACTTCTCTGTGCTATATGCTAGAAACTTACTGGTTATCCATTCTGTATATACTAGTTTGTCTCTGCTAATCCTAAGCTCCTAATTCATCCCTCCCCCACCCCTCAACCCCTTGGTAACCACAAATCTATTCTGTATGTCTGTGAGTCTGTTTCTGTTTTGTAGGTAAGTTCATTTGTGTCATATTTTAGATTCCACATGTAAGTGAGATCATATGGTATTTGTATTTTTCCTTCTGACTTACTTCACTTAGTATGATAATCTTAGATCTGTCCATTTTGCTGAAAATGTCATTATTTCATTCTTTTTATGGCTAAGTAGTGTTCCATTGTATATACGTACCACATCTTTACTCATTCATCTGTCAGTGGATAGTCAGCTTGTTTCCATATCTTGGCTATTATAAATAGTGCTGCTCTGAACATAGGAGTGAATAAGTATTTCTTGAATCATAGTTTTGTTCACATATATGTCCAGGAGTGGGATTATGGGCTTCCTTGGTGGCACTAGTGGTAAAGAATCTGCCTGCCAATGCAGGATACATGAGAGTTGCACAGTTGATCCCTGGGTCGAGAAGATACCCTGGAGAAGGAAATGGCAACCCACTCCAGTATTCTTGTCCATGGAAAATTCCACGGACAGAGAAGCCTTGTGGACTCCAGTCTATGGGACCACAAAGAGTCAGACACAACTGAGTGACTGAGTACACAGTTTTTAAGGAAACTCCATGTGGTTCTCCACAGTGACTACATCAATTTACATTCCCATTTACCAGCAGTGTAGGAAGGTTCCCTTTTCTCCACACCCTCTTCAGCATTTGTTATTTGTAGGGTTTTTAATGATGGTCATTCTGACTGATTGAGGTATTACCTCACTGTAGTTTAGATTTGCATTTTGACTTGCATTTCTGTAATAATTAGTGCACAAATTCTTTATCTATTAGGTACTCATGTATTTTTATAGGAACTTCTGTTTTATGATTGGTCATGAAACAGCTATATGCTGAACTGCAGTGGTATTAAAATCGTTATAGTTATTTCAAAGTTGCATTTATTTTACACAATGGGTTTTCTCCTGATGTCATAATACTTAGATTATCTGAATTTCCCCTATTCATGTGTCTGTGTTGTCATATATTATTTAAACAATGTGTAAAATGCAACCCACTCCAGTACTCTTGCCTGGAAAATCCCATGGATGGAGGAGCCTGGTAGGCTGCAGTCCATGGGGTTGCAAAGAGTCGGACACGACTGAGCGAGTTCACTTTCACTTTTCACTTTCATGCATTGGAGAAGGAAATGGCAACTCACTCCAGCGTTCTTGCCTGTAGAATCCCAGGAATGGGGGAGCCTGGTGGGCTGCTGTCTATGGTGTCACTTAGCAGCAGCAATAGCAAAATGCTCACAACTTTGCTGTAAGTTTGAATTATGTAAAAATACAACATTACACCCCAAAAGTCATCATAAAGGCCATGGTAACTATCGTTAATGTTTGGAAACGGCTGATCATACATAGATCTCTTTTATTAATGCATTGAAAATTATTTAGCTATCAGATCACCTTTTCAAAAACTTAAATGAAAATGGACAGAGAGACTCAGCGCAAGCGGCAGCGACAGCAGGGCGGGCCGGTGCACTCAGCGCAAGCGGCGGTGACGGCCGGATGGGCCGCTGCACTCAGTGCAGCCAAGAGGAACTACCCCACTTCTGAGGACAGAGACAGCGGCCGAAAGTCCCGGGCTGTGACGGCGCAGGAACAGTTGAAAGGAGCCACCCCACTTCCGAGGTCAGGGGCAGCGGCTGAGAGTGCCAGGCTGCGACGGCACGGGAACAGCTGAGAGGAACCACCCCACTTCCCACTCAGTGCGGCCTAGAGGAGCTACCCGACGTCAGAGGACAGAGACAGCAGCCGAGAGTGCCGGGCTGTGATGGCGCAGGANGATACAGGATACAGGATGCTTGGGAATGGTGCACGGGGATGATCCAGAGAGTTGATATGGGGTGGGAGGGGGGGGTTCAAGATTGGGAACTCATGTACACCTGAGATGGAAAAAAATAAAAAATAAAAAAAATTCAAAAGTAAAAAAAAATGGACAGAGACACTTTGTTAACGGAAATGATAGTTGGTTCTATTTTTTTAACAGCTTTATTGAGATATAATTCACATACTATATAACTCATCCATTTAAAGTATGTAACTTAAGGCTTTCAGATATTAATTTTTTTAATTGCAGCAAAATATACATGTAACATAAAATTTGCCATTTTAAGTGTAGGATTTGGGGCATTACATTCATAGTCCCTGTCATCACTCTATTTTTCTTAACAGAAAAAATTGATTTTCCAAGTTAAATGCCTTTAATTCTCAGCAGAGGGAATGAAATCTTTGTATTTTGATAGATATATAGTTTATGTGGAAGATGAGGAACAAATTAGGAGAGGCCTGAAAGCAAGTTTAAAAGCACTCGGACATCTTTCTCACTAGCCCTATGCCTTATGGCTGTTTTTAGAAAATCAATTATTCATAGTTTCTACTTAATGTGAAAATACGTACTTTGACAATATTTCATTCCTCAAGAAAAAAATGTACTTTTTAAAGGAGAAAAATCCCTTTTACTGTAAGAAAAATCAACTGTGTTAGCAAGTATGTCCATGTAGTAACATGCTGATGCAGTATAAATTGATAAATTTTCACCTCCCCAGAAAAAAAAAAGGTGGTCCACACCACACTGCATACACAGACACATTCAGAAAGTGAAAGTCACTCAGTCATGTCAGACTCTTTGTGACCCCATGGTCTATACAGTTCATGGAACTCTCCAGGCCAGAATACTGGAGTGGGTAGCCATTCCCTTTTCCAAGGGATCTTCCCAACCCAGGGATTGAACCCAGGTCTCCTGCATCGCAGGCAGATTCTTTACCAGCTGAGTCGCCAGGGAAGCCCATTTACACATTCAGAAGTAAAATACAAATGTAGTTGCATTTTTATAAAGGTCCTCAATATCTTAACCCAAAGAGATAGCTAAATGAGAGTGGGAACCTGAGTTACAGTGGCAGGACCAGAAGGAGGACACGGTTAACAAGGGAGCATGAGGCATAGACAACCTGGAACCTAAATCCAGATGCAGCTGGACTTGGGACCCTTTCTGGAGTCTACCGGCTCTGCAACCCTGGCAGGTCATCTGCCTCCTTAGGCTTCAGTATTCTCTTACTTATAAGAGGGAGTGTGTCGATGAAGATGCTTTCGGCTGCAGAAAACCCAACTGGAAACAGCTGATACAATAAGGAGTCTTACTATAACATAATGAGAAGGTGGAGGGAGGGCAGGCAGGCTTGGCTTTATTGGCTCAGTGCTGTTGCCAAGGGCCCAGGTTCCTTCCACCTTCGTGCTCTGCCGGTCTCGGCTCCACCTCCAGACTGCGTCCTCAGACATAACATAGTTCAGCAGGAAAAGGGCAGGACAGCAGCTCTTCGAAGAGCCAGGAAACCATACCTCCAAGTCCCTCAACAGCACTGCTCCAGCATTCCATCAGTTAGATTCATGTCAGGGAATTAACGTGGAGATTAGCAAAGGAAGGGACCCGCCACAGTCGTCGCCCGGAGCTGGGAGTGGGGCTGCCCTCTTCTGAGTCTCAGAAATGGCGGAGAGGAACAGGGCAGCGTTGTAATTGTCACCAGCAAGAAAAGGCAGATGGGGACCTACTAGAGTAACTGGTGAGTGGATGTCCAACTGTGTCTGCTGCCTGTGGTTAAAAAATAGCACCTCTAAAGTCTCAAGAGACAAAGATCAAGTGATATACATATAAACCATGTGTAATATTTAAGACAGCGGAATCATGTTAATTACTAAAAAGACAAGGCATTAAGTAAGCACAAGAGAGTAGTTTTTGCTCATCCGTTTTCATGTGATAAATTAGATTACTAGCTGAGAACCAGAACTTTCCTTTCTCCCCCTCCCCCATCTTCCTTCTTTCCTTCCTCTCTCTCTCACTTCCTTCCCATCTTCACCAGACAGTACCAGGAACTCTGCTAAGTAAGGGAAATACAGCAAGGTTCGTCAAGCTCTCATCTCCTCATTGCTCCCAGTCTTCTGGGAAGAGTTTAGAATCTGTCTGATCACATAAGCGCTATATGGTGGGAAAGAAAAAGCACCAGCAGGCACAGCACCCAACTGAGCTTGAGTGGTAACGAGTGAGTGGGGTCGCCAGGTGAAACACTGTGCTTACGTTTGAATTTTTATTTTAAAATTTATTTCAAATTTAAATTTGAATATAGCATGGGACATATACTAAAACTTTGGCTCAATGATCCAAGATTCAAATTTAACTGGACGTATTAAATTTTTGTTGTTATTAAATGCCAACTCTGTGAGTGGAGACATGTTAGAAGAATTGAACTATATCAAATTAAGGTGCTTTGACTAGTTTGAAAAACTTCGAGGACTGGGGAAGGGTGGACTAGGGAGATTGAATTGGGTTAACTTAAATAGAAAGGAATGGAATTTTTAATATTTTTAAAAATTTTATTGGCATATAGTTGATTTACAATGTTGTGTTATTTCTGCTGTGCAGTAAAGTGATTTAGTTATATACATATATATGTGTATACACACACACACATTCTTTTTCCATTATCGTTTATCACAGGATATTCCCTGTGTTATATAGGAGGAACTTGTTTATCCGTTAATAGTCTGTATCTGCCAATCCCAAACATCCCAACCCTTCCATCAGCGACTCTCCTCCCCTTTGGCAACCACAACTCTGTTTTCTATGAGAAAGAAATGGAGCTTAATTGGTTGGGAGGGGAATAAAATAGTGAAGTTGGCTGAGTTAAAAGTTGGGTCATAGGCGCAATTCTTGCCCTTAATGAACATTTATTGAGCTCCTGAAATGTGCCAAGCACTGGGTGACATGCTGGGCACACATCTCCTTGCCCCTCCTCAGAGCAAGGACAAAGGTGAGCAAGTGAGGTGCTCAGGATGCAAAACTTAAGGAGATACTCATGCTCAGGGTCATGCAAGTATGTTCTCTTCCCAGCCCACGTCCCTTCAATAGCCCACAGCCCCATTTCACAGATGAGGAAACTGAGGCTTAGGATGGCTTAGCAGGACATTCTGATCCACTAAATGACTTAGCAGTGGAGTAGGGCAGCAAGTCCAGAAGGTCTGTATCCATAACCTTCCTTTATACACTGCCTCTCTGATAGCAAGTGATAGAGTAAAGAAATTCACCAGCTGCCTTCCAGCCCACATCTCATGCCCATGACTTGATTTATGTGGAAAGGATTTCACATGACATTTTAAATTCAGGGTGAGCAAAACCTCTAGGATGGAGTGGCTAGAACTCCCCGATGGAAGTAGGGTAGCGGGATCTATTCAAATCCTTGACCTTAGTATGGCAGTTTGCCACCCTGGCCATTCATGAGAATGCCTGGGAAACTTTAAAAGTCCTAGCTCACCTCAGGTCTCTAGGAGTGAGGCCCCAGCATCACTATTTTAAAATCTCCCCAACTTGAAACCTAGGTTGAAAGTCACACACGCTGTTATGTTCTTGAACACCTAACTGATGAATTAAAGGATATATGCTTCAAACCAGAAGGGATGGTTTCTGCCTTCCCACCACATCCTGCCCCCTACACCCTGCACTCCTCCAAAGGCCTGAGAATTTTCAGGGGACAAATCAGGCCAAGAGATGTTGGGTGAAGGAAGCCTGGTTACCCACTGAAACTGGAAACCTGCAGTCTTTCTGCTATCCTGTAAACAGCAGGGGCAAGAAGATAGCGTGATGGGTGTTTGGATCCCAAACACACTTGTTTTAGTGTTGGCAAGACTGTGACATTTTTCAGTCCTCATCCCACCTCAGTGGGATGGTGCCAAAGAGAAGGGTATGAATAGGATGAGCTCTGTTAGCTTGCACCTCTGAGGGTACTTTTGCTTGGAGTTCTCTAGCTTGCCTCCTTATCCCCGGAGCTTCTCTGAAGTTGTAGAGAATCCTCTGACATGTCATGATTGGCGGGAGGGCACAGGGCCCAGTTGCCTCCTATCCCCAGAGCTTCTCTGAAGTTGCAGAGAATCCTCTGACATGTCATGATTGGCGGGAGGGCACAGGGCCCAGTTGCAGAGAGGAGCAGTCTTTCATGTGCCAAGCTCACCCAGGGACTGTCCGAGTGGCCTTAACAGATTACTTAACCTGCCTGAGCCTCATTTTGTGTGTGTGTGTCAGAGACAGAGGACAGTTATTCTGCTCTGCCTTCCTCCTAGATTTGGTCTGAGTGGATTAAAGGAGTACTGGATGCAAGTTGTGTTTGGACAATACTAAAACACTTGATGCGACTCTTAATTTTTATGGTTCAAATTGGAATTTCATGTGTCAACTCTGGTCCCTCATGGAAAGCCGTAAATATGTCTGGGAGGACCTGAAAGTCTTTGTAAAATTCTGTGGTGTATTTCAGTAAAGAAACCCTGCATCCATTAGCAGTCACTTTCCATTCTCGCTCCAAAGCCTTCGGAAACCATTAATCTATTCTCTGCTTCTGTGGAAGTGCCTGTTCCGGATATCTCATGTAAGTGAAAGTATCCGGCAGTGGTCTTTGGTGACTGTCTTCCTTCACCTAGCAGGTATTTTAAAGTATTCGTTTCTTTGCTTTTGGCTGCGCTGGTTATTCGTTGCTGCGCTCGGGCCTTCTCTAGGTGCAATGTGAGTGCCTCTCATTGCCGTGGCTGCTGCTGTTGCAGGGCACAGGCTCGAGGGTGCCTGGCTTTCAGCAGTCGGGGCCTTCAGTCTCCGCAGCTGTGGTGCATAGGCTTAGCTGCACAATGGCATGTGGCATCATCCCGGACCAGGGACTGAACCCATGTCCCCTGTGTTAGCAGGCAGATTGTTAACCACTGGACCACCAGGGAATTCCAGCATATATTTTAAAGCTTCATCCATGTTTAGCACTTAACACGACTTCATTCCTTTTTTATTTCCATGTAACATGCCATTGTATGTATATAGCACTTAAAAATTTTTTTGTTGAAGTATATAGTTGCTGTACAATGTTAAGTTACAGGTGTATAATATATGATTCACAATTTTTAAAGGTTATACTCCATTTATAGTTATTAAGAAATGTTGGCTATATTTCCCATGTTGTACAATATATCCTTGTAGCTTATTTTATACCTAACAGTTGTGCCTCTTACTCCCCTACCCCTGTCTTACCCCTTCCCACTTCCCTCTCCTCGCTGGTAACAATGGTTTGTTCTCCACATCTGTAGCACATTTTGTTTATCCACTCACAGGTTGATGATGGGTGTTTAGGTTGTTTGTACTTTTTGGGTCATATGGATAGTGCTGCTATGAACAGTGGTTTACAAATTTTGTGTGGACATAGGCATTCAGTTGGAGAAGGCAATGGCACCCCACTCCAGTACTCTTGCCTGGACAATCCCATGGATGAAGGAGCCTGGTGGGCTGCAGTCCATGGGGTCTCTAAAAGTCGGACACGACTGAGCGACTTCACTTTGACTTTTCACTTGCATGCAATGGAGAAGGAAATGGCAACCCATTCCAGTGTTCTTGCCTGGAGAATCCCAGGGACGGGGGACCTGGTGGGNGTGTGTGTGTGTCAGAGACAGAGGACAGTTATTCTGCTCTGCCTTCCTCCTAGATTTGGTCTGAGTGGATTAAAGGAGTACTGGATGCAAGTTGTGTTTGGACAATACTAAAACACTTGATGCGACTCTTAATTTTTATGGTTCAAATTGGAATTTCATGTGTCAACTCTGGTCCCTCATGGAAAGCCGTAAATATGTCTGGGAGGACCTGAAAGTCTTTGTAAAATTCTGTGGTGTATTTCAGTAAAGAAACCCTGCATCCATTAGCAGTCACTTTCCATTCTCGCTCCAAAGCCTTCGGAAACCATTAATCTATTCTCTGCTTCTGTGGAAGTGCCTGTTCCGGATATCTCATGTAAGTGAAAGTATCCGGCAGTGGTCTTTGGTGACTGTCTTCCTTCACCTAGCAGGTATTTTAAAGTATTCGTTTCTTTGCTTTTGGCTGCGCTGGTTATTCGTTGCTGCGCTCGGGCCTTCTCTAGGTGCAATGTGAGTGCCTCTCATTGCCGTGGCTGCTGCTGTTGCAGGGCACAGGCTCGAGGGTGCCTGGCTTTCAGCAGTCGGGGCCTTCAGTCTCCGCAGCTGTGGTGCATAGGCTTAGCTGCACAATGGCATGTGGCATCATCCCGGACCAGGGACTGAACCCATGTCCCCTGTGTTAGCAGGCAGATTGTTAACCACTGGACCACCAGGGAATTCCAGCATATATTTTAAAGCTTCATCCATGTTTAGCACTTAACACGACTTCATTCCTTTTTTATTTCCATGTAACATGCCATTGTATGTATATAGCACTTAAAAATTTTTTTGTTGAAGTATATAGTTGCTGTACAATGTTAAGTTACAGGTGTATAATATATGATTCACAATTTTTAAAGGTTATACTCCATTTATAGTTATTAAGAAATGTTGGCTATATTTCCCATGTTGTACAATATATCCTTGTAGCTTATTTTATACCTAACAGTTGTGCCTCTTACTCCCCTACCCCTGTCTTACCCCTTCCCACTTCCCTCTCCTCGCTGGTAACAATGGTTTGTTCTCCACATCTGTAGCACATTTTGTTTATCCACTCACAGGTTGATGATGGGTGTTTAGGTTGTTTGTACTTTTTGGGTCATATGGATAGTGCTGCTATGAACAGTGGTTTACAAATTTTGTGTGGACATAGGCATTCAGTTGGAGAAGGCAATGGCACCCCACTCCAGTACTCTTGCCTGGACAATCCCATGGATGAAGGAGCCTGGTGGGCTGCAGTCCATGGGGTCTCTAAAAGTCGGACACGACTGAGCGACTTCACTTTGACTTTTCACTTGCATGCAATGGAGAAGGAAATGGCAACCCATTCCAGTGTTCTTGCCTGGAGAATCCCAGGGACGGCAGAGCCTGGTGGGCTGCCATCTATGGGGTCTCACAGAGTTGGACATGACTGAAGTGACTTAGCAACAGCAGCAGCAGGCATTCAGTTCCGTTGGGTTCATACCTTGGAAGGGGATTTGCTGGGTAACACTGCATTTAACTTTTTGAGAAACTTCCTGCTTGTTTTCAAAGAATATTTTCACCATTTTCATACTGTATTAGACTTAAACAAGATCAGAC
The DNA here is from genome assembly GCA_006410615.1 of Neotragus moschatus. Classification (NCBI taxonomy): domain Eukaryota; kingdom Metazoa; phylum Chordata; class Mammalia; order Artiodactyla; family Bovidae; genus Neotragus; species Neotragus moschatus. The sequence goes on from SJYA01001621.1 coordinate 3,654,795, forward strand.
TTTAGTTGAAGAAACCTGTACTCTTTCTCTCTCTATATATATATATGTTATGCATGTGTGCGTGCTCAGTCACTCAGTTGTGTCTGACTTTTTGCAACCCCATGGACTATAGCCCACCAGGTTCCTCTGTCCATGGGATTTCTCAGCCAAGAATACTAGAGTGGGTTGCCATTTCCTTCTCCAAGGGATCTTCCCAACCCAGGGATCAAACTCATGTCTCTTGAGTCTCCTGTCTTGGTAGGCGGGTTCTTTACCACCATACCACCAGGGAGCCATGAAAACTAAACACACAAGAATAGACACCATTCCGTGAACTGCAGCCCACAATACATCTGACTGTGTAGTTATGAGTAGACAAAAACCAAATTTGACCAAAACTCGGGAAAGACAGTTGTCTAAGAGCCTGTGACTCAATAACAGAGCCCAGGACCTTGAAGCCATGGACCCAAGTCCCTACTTACCCTAATTCACTGTGTGACCTTGGGCAAGAGTTTGGCCTCAGTTTTCTCGATGATAAAGTGAGAATTTGCATCTGAATGTGCTCTCGCTGCATACAGTTCTGTGTTGGTCCTTGGCATTCCCAGGATGCTGTAGCGCATGCTCAGGGAGGTCACATGCCTTTTCTGGGCCCCCAGCGCCCCAGGGAATTGCTGGAATTACAAGTCCCCGAGGACCTTTGAGGAATGATGACAATAAGATGCTTTCCCAGTGTTCTGCTCAGTGCAGGCAGAGCCAAACACCACAGAGTCAGGGTGGTCTGCCACTGTGAGCTGAATCACATGGGCAGCCAGGTCCTGGATACTGTGAAAGTGAGGACCAAGTTCGCCTGCTTAGGAAGAATAACACAGTAGCAATGGCAACCACTGTGCCAAACTCCACATTTAAGCCTTGCTTTCGGAAAAGAGCATTTATTGCATATTCACTATAGAAGTAAAATGTGCTCATTATAGAAAAAAGTAATGAGGAAAACAAAAAAATCAAGTATACTACCATCCAAAAATAACCACAGTTTACAGTTTGATGTTGGTTCTTCATATTTGTAGTTATTAACTTGGTATTATACTCTATATACAGTTTTTTTTCACTTATTCCATGTCATTAATGAGTATTCAGAAACTTGATTTTAATGATTACGGGCTTTTCCATTATATAGATACTCTTGTTTATTTAATCATTCATTATTAGATATTTATAGGGGGAAGGATTCCCTCAGCTTTAACTCTAAAAACAAGTGATGTTCATCTTTGTTTTGGGAATCCCAAACACGCTGGCATTCAGAGCCCTTCACAATTTGACTCCAGTCTGTCTTTCCATCCTCAGCTGCCTCTCTCCAAGATGAGGCAGATGTTTAGCCTTTGTGCTTAGATGGAGCTGTCCTGTTGTTAAAATTCTAAAATACTTCAGCAGGAGGTTAAATTTCTAGGAAGCACCTCTGGCTGCAGTCCTGAGCACCCCCACCTCAGCATCCCACCTCCACCCCAGTCCCTCCATAGGAAGCTCCCCTCAAATCAGACTACTGAGACTCACCTGCCCAGTAGTCATTAGGCCTGGCTAGGGCCTGGTCTTTACCTGTCTTAGCTCTGGGCTTTCACACCTTCTCCCTGTGACCCTTTGTTTACTCAGCTTCCTGTTTTCCTGGGAAACAGTTCTCATTCCTCAAAATCTTGCCACTCCTTCAAAACCTAATTCAGATCCTGCCTTGTCCTTGAAATTTTATCCAGGAACTCCAGCTCAGTCTGATCTCTTGGTCCTATGAACTCCTACATCTTGGTTATATTTCAGTTATTGCTGTCTTCAGAATACCGTTGACATAGCATTTGCAGTTTAATTTCTTAATCAACTCTTCCTACATGCCCCTCTTTACATGCGTGCTGCAGTCCGTGGGGTCGCAAAGAGTCAGACACAACTGAGTGACTGAACTGAACTGAACTGACATGCCCCTCTTTCTCCCCAGCTACATCCTAAAGGCTGCTGGGACAGGAACATCTTAAACTTTTTTACTCTGTGGTAGAAACCATACTGGGCTTCACCAGTTTGCTGCCTCTTTCCTAACACACAGGCAAACAGCTTGCTGTTAGGTTGAGACCATCTGAGTTCTAACTATGAAAGTGTACACAGAAGGGATGTGGCCCTTAAAAGACCTCATTCAAGCCTACAACCCTCTCTTTTTCTTTCAGTTAATGGGGGTGGCATAGATAGTGACCTCCTAGAGGGAGATGGTCTGGGTCCTGAGTCACTGCGTAAAGGACAAGAGGAAACTCACCAACCTGCACTGGATGGTGAAGTGAGCCAGAACAAACCTTTTAGGTGACAAGTCACTTAGCCTGGGAGTTTGTCAGTGCAATGTAGATTAACCCACAGACCCCAACCTGGTTTTATATGGGCTACAAGCTGAGAAAGGTTTTTAAAGGCACACAAATAAACAAACAGCATGTAGCCCACACAGCCTGAAATACTATCTGGTCCTTTACAGAAAATGTTTCACAGATGCTTAGACTGATCTGTAACTCTAGCCTGACTGCCCAACTGCTGCACAGTCCAAGACTCTGGAACACCTCACCCTTCAGCGTTTGTTTAGTACAGGTGTCATGTGCTTGCGTGCTTCCTGCATCACTATGCCCTTTGTGGTATTCAGGAAGTAACTATAGAATTAGTTGATGAACACGGAAGTGCCTACATATACGCAGATGTGCTCAGTGCTAGCTGTCCTGGGAAGCAGAGCCCACATAAACACAGGAAAAGTGAAAAGTGCACCACATTCAGCTTATATACTCCATAGATCCATGTGGCCCACCTGCCTTCTACATCCCAGGCCGCAGGCCTCACCCTGGTTCTCGGCCAGAGTAGTCCTGGCAGTTGCTTACATTGTCCTAAAGTCATAAAACCAGCGATCAAATGGTGGAGGTGAAGAGGCAAGGCAAAACTGAATACAAAAAGGCAAAGTTATGAGGCCTTAAACTTATGTTTTATATCTTTTGTGGCCCCTAAATGCTTTGGTCCTTTGGCGAGCCTGTAGTTAACAGCAGTTACGATGCTGCAGAGGTTTGGGGTGAACTTGATCTACGTTTCTTTTTTGCTGCCCTGGATCTTTATTGTGGTGCGTGGGCTTCTCTAGTTTAGGCGAGGAGAGGGCTACTCTCTAGTCGTGGTGTACAGGCTTCTCATTGCAGTGGCTTCCCTTGTCGCAGAGTGCAGGCTCTAGAGCACATGGGCCTCAGTAGTTGCAGCACCCAGGCTCAGTACTTGTGGTACACGATCTTAGTTGCCCCACGGCATGTGGGGTCTTCCCAGAGCAGGGATTAAAAACACGTCTTCTGCACTTGCAAGTGGATTCTTAACTACTAGACCACCATGGAGGTCCTGGGATAAGCTTAAATCATAGCAGCATCTGCCCTAGTAAGATATTATTGCCAAGGGGCCCCAAGAAGACAACATGGAATCAAGAAGATTCCAAGGAAGGAAGAGAGCAGGAGGGGAGGGCAGGTTTGAGAGTAGGACTAGCTAGGAAGCTTCTGTGTGGTTCTTTCAAAAGCAAGAAGAGCGGCCTGGCCTTGTCAGCTTAGAGTGAGGCTGGGTGAGGGCTGGGGGCAGCTACCCAGAGAGAGGTAAGAGCATCCTTGGCAGAAAGCTGGGCACCACCATTGAGCCAGGGTAGACTGCAGGGAGCTGGATGCCTGGTGTGAAGGCGCCCCCTAGAGGTCTGATGCTGTTGGAGAGTGAAGGACACACGGGGACTTTGAAAGCTGGGCTTGGCAGTGCCCACCAGCCCGCTCCATGAATGGAGTCTTTCTCTTGGTGTTTGTCGGAACTCAATGCCCTCTGTGCTGAGAGGAGGCCCAGTGGACTGGAAATAACCTCAGGTTTCCAGAAACATTTTATGGAAATATTCAGGAGCTTGAAAGACAGAACAGTCCCAAGAAAGACATTTGGAATTTCTAGAGAAGAAAATACAGATTATCTTTCTTACTCCAGGTTAAAAAATAGTAATAATAATTTTTTAACAAGGCAATAGATAAAAGTGAAAGGAAAAGACGAAAGAAAAGGTTACAGTTGACTTCTCTAAAACTCAGAACTTCTTTCTATTCACCAAAAAAAAGTGGTACAGAGCATAAGACAAGCTGAAGGCTGGGAGAAAATAACACATTTAACTGTCAGAGAATTAGCATCCAGCATCTATAAAGAGCTGCTACAAATCAATAAGATGAGTAAACAACTTCTTTTTTTAAATGGGCAGAAGACAATGAACAGGCACTTCAGAGATAAATACATAAAGGACCATAAGCATGTGAAAAGTTGCTCGGCCTCCTTAGTGATAAGGGAAATGCAAGCTAAAACCAAACTGAGACACAATTCCACGGCTGTTAGTTTAGCAGAAATTTAGAAGACAATATCAAGCAGTGGCAAGGATGTAGAACAGTGAGAATTCTCATACACCGTTCATGGGGATGTTCGTTGGTACAGCCACTGGGAACAGCTTGGCTTTATGTTACAAAATTAAAGATATACATACTTCTTAGGGCTATAGTATATGGCGCAAGCAATACAGTCAATAATATTGTAATAGCTTTGTATGGGAACAGATGGTTACTAGACATTGTGATCACTTCATAATGCATGCCAATGTCAAATCATTATGTAGTAACCTGAAACATAATATTGTACATCAACTGTATTTCAATTGAAATTTTTTCAATAAAAAAATTAAAAGACATACATTCCATACAACCCAGCACTTCTAGACCTATATAAACTTTTTCTTTGATAGTTTTTTAAGTTTAAATATAGTTGATTTACCATATTGTGTTAGTTTCAGGTGAACAACATGGTGATTCAGTTGTACATACATACACACGTATATATATATACTTATATACAGTTCTTTTCAGATTCTTTTTCCTTATCAGTCAGTTCAGTTCAATCACTCAGTCATGTCCAACTCTTTGCGACCCCATGAATCGCAGCACGCCAGGCCTCCCTGTCCATCACCAACTCCTGGAGTTCACTCAGACTCACGTCCATCGAGTCCGTGATGCCATCCAGCCATCTCATCCTCTGTCATCCCCTTCTCCTCCTGCCCCCAATCCCTCCCAGCATCAGAGTCTTTTCCAATGGGTCAACTCTTCGCATGAGGTGGCCAAAGTACTGGAGTTTCAGCTTTAGCATCAGTCCTTCCAAAGAAATCCCAGGGCTGAAAATATTGAGTATAGTTCCCTGTGCTAAATACAGTAGGTTCTTGTTGGTCATCTGTTTTATATATAGTAGTGTGATATGTATATGTTAACCTTTTAATTCACCTCTCCTCCCACCTCCATATTTCCCCTTCAGTAGCAGAAGTTTGTTCTCTATGTGTGTGAGTCTATATCTGTTTTGTAAATAAGTTATTTATATCAGTTTTTTAGATTACACATATAAGTGATATCATATGACATTAGTTTTTCTCTGTCTGGTTTATTTCACTTAGTATCATAATATCTAGCTGCAACATGTCTACCCATGTTGCTGCAAGTGGCATTATCTCATTCTTTCCTGTGGCTGAGTAGTATTTGATGGTGTATATGTACCACAACTTCTTTACCCATTCATCTGTTGATGGACGTCAAGGTTGCTTTCACGTCTTGGCTAATGTAAATAATGCTGCAGTGAACACTGGGGTGCATGTTTCTTTTCAAATTATGGTTTTCTCTGGATATATGTGCAGGAGTGGGATAGCAGTATCATATGGTAGTTCTATTTTCAGCTTTTTAAGGAAGCCCCATATTATTCTCCATAGTGGTTGTACCAATTTACATTCCTACAAACAGTAGAGGGTTCCTTTTTCTTTACATCTTCCCCAACATTTATTATTTGTATACTTTCTAATGATGGTCATTCTTCCCATTGTGAGGTGATGTCTCATTGTAGGTTTGACTTGCATTTCTTTAATAATTAGTGATGTTGAGCCTCTTTTCATGTGCCTCTTGACCATCTATATGTTTTCTTGAGAAATGTGTATGCAGATACTCTGCCCATTTTTGATTGGGTTGATTGGTTTGTTTTCTTTGTATGTTGAGCTGTATGAGCTATTTTTATATTTTGGAGATTAACCCCTTGTCTGTTGCATCATTTGCAAATATTCTCCCCCATTCCATCGGTTGTCTTTTGGTTTTGTTTATGGTCTCCTTTGCTGTGCAAAAGCTTTTAAGTTTAATTAGGTCCCACTTGTTCATTTTTGTTCTTGTTTCCATTACTCTAGGAGATGAATCCACAAAGATATTGCTGTGATTTATGTGAAAGAGTGTCCTGTTTATGTTTTCATCTAGGAGTTTTATACTATCGAGTCTTACGTTTAGGCCTTTGATTAACTTTGAGTTTATTTCTGCATGGTATTGGAAATGTGCTAATTTCTTTTTTTTTATATGTAGCTGTCCAGTTTCCCCAGTACCACTTATCGAAGAGCATCTTTTCTCCATTGTATATTCTTGCCGCTTCTATCATAGATTAATTGACCATAGATGTGTGAATTTATTTCTGGGCTTCCTATCCTGTTCCATTGATCTATATTTCTGTTTTTAATGCTAGTACCATACTATTTTGATTACTATAGCTTTGTAGTATAGTCAGCTTCAACTCCATTCCTCCAGCTCCATTTTTCTTTCTCAAGATTGCTTGGGTCTTAGAGGTCTTTGTGTTTCCATACAAATTAAATATTTTTGTTGTTATAGTTCTCTGGAAAATGCCACTAGTAATTTAATAGGACTTACATTGAATCTGTAGATTGCCTTGGGTAAGATAGTCATTTTGACAACATTGATTCTTCCAATCCAAGAACACAGTATATCTTTCCATTTGTTTGTGTCATCTGATTTCTTTCATCAGCATTTTACAGTTGTCAGAGTACTGGGCTTTTGCCTCTTTAGGTAGATTTATTCCTATGTGTTTTATTCTTTTGGATGTGATGGTAAATGGGATTTATATAAACTCTTATACATATGAAGCAGGAGACATATACAAGTATTGTTTATAATATCCCCAAACTGGAAACAACCCACCTGTCTCTTCACTGTGGGACAGATACATAAATTGTGGTACATTCCACAGTGGATTACTATACAGCAATGAAAATGAATGAGCTACAGCTGCATCTGTCCACACAGGGAAATCACTGATGTGAGATAAAGTTACAGAATAATTATAATATGATCACCTTTGTAAAAAGTTCATAGACATGAAAAACTAAAAGATACTGCTTAGAGATAGTGTATATGTGGTCAATCTATTTTTTAAAAGCAAAAGAAAGATGAACACAAATGAGGAAATGTATGTACAGTGAAGAGAATACATCAGGGTAGGACAAGTGGGAGCATCACCCTATGTAGTTTGTTTTATTATTCTTTAAATTGTACTTACATGTTATATATACTCTTATATGGGTGAACTTATCATTAAAAAAAACTCTTTTAAGAACAATACCTGGGTTTTTTAAAGGCCAGACTATTATCAGAGTATCTTCTATATAGTAGAAAGTCATACTAGTTGGGCTAAAGATACAAGATCAGGAGACAGTAACGTAGGAGACCTTCCCTGTGCCAGGCTTTACTGCAGAGGATCTCAACAAACATCAAATGCTGCCAATAAAATATAGGCAAGAACAAACTAAGGGGCTGAAATTCTGAGTGACAATGAATTGGAACTTATTGATATACCTAATAGTCTCTCTTTTGCACAGTGTTTCATAATTTATAAAACACCTTGATATAAGTTAACTCTGTCAGTTCCCATAATCCCCCTGAGAGGTAGCCAGAGAAGGTTATTTTTATGCCTGTTGTGAAGAAAAAGACACAGAGGGGTGATGTGATTTGCCTGAGGTCACACAGCCAGGACTAGGTCTTAGAACTCTTGGTCAAGTGCTTCTTTTCCCTCAGCTGCTGCCTCTCTGTTCTGAGTGTGGTAGACAGAGATTCTGCCACAAGGAGCTCCCAAGTCCTGTGCCAAATCCTCTTCCCCCACCACATATTTCCTGGAAACCCGTCAGCCTGCCCTGGACCCTGTCGTCTTGCACCCTCCCGCCAAGATTGCTCTCTTCTCCGGTCTCTGTGTCCCAATCATTAGGGTTCTTCTACTCATCTCTAAGGAATCTTCCAGATGCTTGTTTTCCTTATCTTTGTTACAGCCCCTCTACATGGATTTCTGTATCCTGCCTATTACAGTTGACGCTCAGTATCTGCAGGGGATTGGCTCTAGAACCAGCCCCCCCCCCTCCGCCCCCTGCAGAATACCAAACTCTATGGATGCTCAAGTCCCTCATAGAAAATTGCAAAGCACAATCAGCTGTCTATATCAGTGGATGTGGGACCCGCCAGTAGAGTGAGCCGACTACAGCACGTCACCAGTTTGCAGACACCTGTCTAGAGTAGAACATCCATGGGATGGCCCCTGGGCAGACACATGCTATACATGGCCTTGTAGGGTGCAGTGATTCTCAGTGGGAAACACACATGAGTAGTTTGTAAACGCTCCCATGTGATTCTGATTGGCCATTCCTTTCCTTGGTGAGGATCAGTGAGATAGTGACATCTTAGCTCTGGGAGCTGGTCAAGTTAGTAACCTAACCTCTCTGAGCCTCCATTTCTCAATCTCTTACTCCATAGTTGTTTTTAAGAAATTAAATGAGATAGTGCCTACTATAGGTATGTGTTAATCAAATGTCATTTCCCATCATCTAATCAGGCCAGAAAAAAAGCGGTGAGGTGTTAAACCAAAAAGCCTTACTGATATAGTCAGAATCACTCACCCTCACACAGGTCCCATTTCTAACTTTTGTCATCTTTCAGAAGAAGGACTTGTGCTTGGAAAAGTATTTTAGCTACTGCTCAGAACCATGTATGGTGCAAGACTTTGAGTTCCCAGAGAGGAAAGGCCCAGGGTTCTTGTAGGAAGCTATGTGGCAAAGGAAACCAACTCCCATCTCAGAACGTGTTCCCAGAGCTGTGTTCCAGAGACCATCCAGGCTAGGAGGAGGCCACGCTGCACGAGGCAAGCGTGGCCCCAAGAAGGAGACAATCGCAGGTCCATTCACACTCACAGTCAGGACACAGGAAAGAGGCAAGCGGGGGTTCAGAGCTGGGGGTCTAGTTTGCTGTGGGATTTAAGTGAGTCACTTCTCTTCTTTGAGCCAGGGGTTTAAACCGTGGACCCTCACAGCACTCAAGGACACTCTATTTCTTCAGAGTCACTAGGAAACAAGTTAAGTCTCCAGTCACATAGTTTCCATTTGCATTATTGTAACTTAGGCTGATGTCCAGCTCTTTTTCATAAACAGGGGGAGCTTATGTCATTTCCACTATTGACTCCAGCACAGCAAAGGGTGTTACAGAATCACTTTTCTCACTTAGTATTAATAGCTCTGGGCAGCAGAAGAGACTTGCACTTAAGATACTGGAACAGCTGAGCGTTCTTAGGAAGATTCCAGAAGGAGTTATTAACCCAATTATTAAAGCACTAAGTGCCATTCTCACATCCTGGGCTGCAGTGCTGCACTCCTCTGTTGCTTTTCTCTCTTCTAAAAGAAGACATCAAACTAGGCACTCATTCAAAATTTTAATCACAATTCCAAGGCATTTCACACAAGCAGTTACAGTCACACAAAAAAGAACCTGCCTACTGGCATCCGAGAACTGCAGATTAAAGCAGATTTAGGACCTCATTTAAAACTGTTAATTGTCCAAATGTGTAAAAGCAACAATGTGCCTGATGTTGCAGCAAAAGTAACTCATGGATATAATATCGGTGGCACTTAAGTTAGTAACAGCTCTCTGGGGAAGCAATATGGCAACACACAGGATGAGCCATCTTCATGATCATTGAGAAGTAATGCAATAAAAATCTGCATGAAGAAGTTAACATCAGCAATATCTACTCCAGCTAGAAAAAAAAGGAGAACAATTATGAGTCTAAGCTTAGGAGTCTTCTTACATAGGTTTTGATATAACCACGTTTGCCTCTTCTAGAGCTATAAGGATAATTATGAAGATTAAGTAGCAACACAGAGCAGTGTTTATTGTGAATGAAATGTATCTAACTTCAGAATACCATACTTTATGATTATCAGTTCAGTTCAGTCACTCAGTCATGTCCGACTCTTTGTGACCTCGTGGGCTGTAACACACCAGGCTTCCCTGTCCATCACCAACTTGTGCAGTTTACTCAAACTCATGTCCATTGAGTCTGTGATGCCATCCAATCATCTTATCCTCTGTTCTCCCCTTCTCCTTCTGCTTTCAATCTTTCCCAGCATCAGGGTCTTTTCAAATGAGTCAACTCTTCACATCAGGTGACCAAAGTATTGGAGTTTCAGCTTCAGCATCAGTCCTTCCAATGAATATGCAGGACTGGTTTCCTTTAGGATGGACTGGTTGGATCTCCTTGCAGTCCAAGGGACTCTCAAGAGTCTTCTCCAACACTGCAGTTCAAAAGCATCAGTTCTTTGGCACTCAGCCTTCTTTATGGTCCAACTCTCACATCCATACCTGACTGTTGGAAAAACCATAGCTTTGACTAGACAGACCTTTGTTGACAAAGTAATGTCTGCTTTTTAATATGCTGTCTAGGTTTGTCATAGCTTTTCTTCCAAGGAGCAAGCACCTTTTAATTTCATGGCTGCAGTCACCATCTGCAGTGATTTTGGAGACTAAGAAAATAAAGTCTTTCACTGTTTCCATTGTTCCCCCATCTATTTGCCATGAAGTGATGGGACTGGATATGATGATCTTAGTTTTTTGAATGTTGGATTTTATTATTACAGCTCTGTAAAAATGTACACACAAGTGTACAAGAACTGCAAGGTGTTGAAATAAAAATAGCTACTGTGTTTAGAAGGTGAAATACTGTGTTAAAAAATTTTCTGCTTAGATGTAGTTTAGTCTTCAATTAAATAAATGGAAGAAAGTATATCAATTAAAAAAGAATCTTATTCCTAAACTTCCCCACTAGACAAGGAGACCAGGGACCCTGCCTGTCTTGTTCAAGGCTGTTTATCAGAGCATGTGTCTGGCAGTTGACAGGTGCTCTGTAAATATTTGTGGACTGATTGACCACTGCTGTCAGCCTCTTGAAACAAGGTTTAATAAATCACTGATGAAAAACCTCCTGCTTTTGCAAAGAGCTCCTTCACAGTCTCCAAAAGCAAAAACAACTTCCTTTACAGGCAACTTTAAAAATCCTGCGTCCTCTCTCCCCCAGAGTTGCACTGGCAGAAGAAGGACATTGTCTTAAAGCCACACCTCGAACGCCAGGGCCACTCTAGGTGGAGAGACTCCCCCCAGCTTACTTCAGCAACTTGACCCTTGGGGCAAATCCTCAGAGGGACACAAGAGGGAGCAATTTGATCCCCAGAGTCATCTGGACACTAACTCTTTACACCAGAAGGTGGCAATCTATGTGCTTCCTTAAAGTGCAGAACTGGCACTTTCCAGGGCGCTTTGATAGTTTCTCATTCAGAGGAGCATGGTGGGAGTGTGACAAGGGTGACCAGGCCTCAGGCCAAGGTCAGGAACAGGTGAAGGCCATCAGTGCTTGCTGTGCCCGGTGCTGTGAGAGATGGCATCTTACACTTGGGTAAACCAAGGTCCAGACAGGCTGAGAGACTACCAAGACCCCGGCCTCTAGTACAGTACATTGCCCAGATCTGAACCCAACTCTCCTTACACCAGTGCTCACCCTCTTTCCAGTTCCCAAGCAACAGTAGTCTGTGAAAAAGTGGGCAAGGATGTTTCTAAACATTTGGTTGGAGACTCTCTGGATGGCTTGGTGGTAAAGAATCCACTTGCCAATGGAAGAAGCATGGCTTGGACCCCCCGGTCCGGGAAGATCCCACATGTCCCAGAGCAACTAAGCCTGTGCGCCACAATTATTGAGGCTGGGCTCCGGATCCTGGGAGCTACAGCTTCTGAGCCCACAGGCCGAAACTACTGAAGTCTGCACACTCTAGTGCCCATGCTCCGCAACAAAAGAAGCCATCACCATGAGCAGCCCAAGCACTGCAAGAAAGAGTAGTCCCTGCTCCCCACAATTAGAGAAAGCCTTCAGAGCACAGAAGACCCAGTGCAGCCAAAAATAACATATGAAAAACATTATATGTCCCTCGTCTCCCGAAGTTTGCCCAAGTTCATGTCCTCTGCATCAGTGATGCCATCCAGCCATGTCACCCTCTGACACTCTCTTCTCCTTCTGCCTCCAGTCTTGCCCAGCATCAGGGACTTTGCCAGTAGGTTGGCTCTTCGCATCAGATGACCAAAATACTGGAGCTTCAGCTTCAGCATCAGTCCTCCAATGAGTATTCAGGATTGATATCCCTCCCTTAAGATGGACTGGTTTGATCTCCTTGCTGCCCAAGGGACTTTCAGAGTCTTCTCTAGCACCACAGTTTGAAAGCATCAATTCTTTGACGCTATTCCTTCTTTACAGCTCTCATAACTGTACGTGACCACTGGGAATACCATAACCTTGACAATATGGACCTTTGTCAGAAGAGCAATGTCTCTGCTTTTCAACACAGTATTTAGGTTTGTCATAACTTTCCTGCCAAGAAGCAATCATCTTCTGATTTCATGGCTGCAGTCACCATCCGCAGTGATTTTGGAGCCCAAGAAGAGGAAATCCGTCACTATTTCCACTTTTCCCCCTTCTATTTGCCATTAAGTAATGAGAGGTAATGCCATGATGTTAGTTTTTTTTTTTTTTTTAATTTTGTTTTAAGGCGGCTCTTTCACTCTCCTCCTTCACCCTCATCAAGAAGCTCTTTAGTTCCTCTTCGCTTTCTGCCATTAGAGTGGTATCATCCGAATATCTGAGGTTGTTGATGTTTCTCCTGCTTGTTTTGATTATAGCTTGTAACTCATCCAGCCCAGCATTTCTCGTGATGTGCTCAGCGTATAGGTTAAATAAACAGGGTGACAGCAGATAGCCTTGTTGTACTCCTTTCTCAGTCTTGAACCAATCAGTTGTTCCATACAGGGTTCTAACTGTTGCTTCTTGACCTGCATACAGGTTTCTTAGAAGACAGGTGAGATGGTCTGGTATTCTCATCTCTTAAAGAACTTTCCAGTTTGTTATGATCCACACAAAAGCTTTAGGGTAGTCAATGAAAGAGCTGCTGCTGCTAAGTCGCTTCAGTCATGTCTGACTCTGTGCGACCCCAGAGACGGCAGCCCACCAGGCTCCCCTGTCCCTGGGATTCTCCAGGCAAGAACACTGGAGTGGGTTGCCATTTCCTTCTCCAATGCATGAAAGTGAAAAGTGAAAGTGAAGTTGCTCAGTAGTGTCTGACTCTTAGCGATCCCATGGACTACAGCCCACCAGGCTCCTCTACCCATGGGATTTTCCAGGCAGGAGTACTGGAGTGGGTTGCCATTGCCTTCTCTGCAACCCTTCTCCATGTTTTTCTGGAATTCCCCAGTTTTCTCTATGATCCAGTGAATGTTGGCAATTNCTCCAATGAGTATTCAGGATTGATATCCCTCCCTTAAGATGGACTGGTTTGATCTCCTTGCTGCCCAAGGGACTTTCAGAGTCTTCTCTAGCACCACAGTTTGAAAGCATCAATTCTTTGACGCTATTCCTTCTTTACAGCTCTCATAACTGTACGTGACCACTGGGAATACCATAACCTTGACAATATGGACCTTTGTCAGAAGAGCAATGTCTCTGCTTTTCAACACAGTATTTAGGTTTGTCATAACTTTCCTGCCAAGAAGCAATCATCTTCTGATTTCATGGCTGCAGTCACCATCCGCAGTGATTTTGGAGCCCAAGAAGAGGAAATCCGTCACTATTTCCACTTTTCCCCCTTCTATTTGCCATTAAGTAATGAGAGGTAATGCCATGATGTTAGTTTTTTTTTTTTTTTTAATTTTGTTTTAAGGCGGCTCTTTCACTCTCCTCCTTCACCCTCATCAAGAAGCTCTTTAGTTCCTCTTCGCTTTCTGCCATTAGAGTGGTATCATCCGAATATCTGAGGTTGTTGATGTTTCTCCTGCTTGTTTTGATTATAGCTTGTAACTCATCCAGCCCAGCATTTCTCGTGATGTGCTCAGCGTATAGGTTAAATAAACAGGGTGACAGCAGATAGCCTTGTTGTACTCCTTTCTCAGTCTTGAACCAATCAGTTGTTCCATACAGGGTTCTAACTGTTGCTTCTTGACCTGCATACAGGTTTCTTAGAAGACAGGTGAGATGGTCTGGTATTCTCATCTCTTAAAGAACTTTCCAGTTTGTTATGATCCACACAAAAGCTTTAGGGTAGTCAATGAAAGAGCTGCTGCTGCTAAGTCGCTTCAGTCATGTCTGACTCTGTGCGACCCCAGAGACGGCAGCCCACCAGGCTCCCCTGTCCCTGGGATTCTCCAGGCAAGAACACTGGAGTGGGTTGCCATTTCCTTCTCCAATGCATGAAAGTGAAAAGTGAAAGTGAAGTTGCTCAGTAGTGTCTGACTCTTAGCGATCCCATGGACTACAGCCCACCAGGCTCCTCTACCCATGGGATTTTCCAGGCAGGAGTACTGGAGTGGGTTGCCATTGCCTTCTCTGCAACCCTTCTCCATGTTTTTCTGGAATTCCCCAGTTTTCTCTATGATCCAGTGAATGTTGGCAATTTGATCTCTGGTTCCTCTTCCTTTTCTAAACCCAGCTTGGACATCTGGAAGTTGTTGGTTTGCACAGTGCTGAAGCCTAACTTTAGCAAGATTTTAAGCATGACCTTACTAGCATGGGAGATGAGTGCAATTGTCTGATGGTTAGCACATTCCTTAGTACTACTCCTCTTGGGAAATGGAATGAGGATTGACCTTTTCCAGTCCTGTGACCACTGCTGGATCTTCCAGATTTGCTGACATACTGAATGCAAAACCTGGATAGCATCATCCTTTAGGATTCTGAGTAGTTCTACTGGAATTCTTTCGCATCTACTAGTTTTATTAACAGCAGTGCTTCCTAAGGCCCACCTGACTTCACAATCCAGAATGTCTGGCTCTGGCTGACTGACCACACCACTGTAGTAATCCAGTTCATAAAGATTTTTTTTTTCCCAATTCTTCTGTGTATTCTTTCCATCTCATCTTGATCTCTTTAGCGTCTACTAGATCTCTACTGTTTCTGTCCTTTATTGTGCCCATCTTTGGGTAAAATATCCCCTTGATATTTCCAGTTTTCCTGAAGAGCTCTCTAGTCTTTCCCCTTCTGTTGTTTTCTTCTAGTTTTATGCACTGTTGGAAGAGGGCCTTCTTGTCTCTCCGTGCTGTTCTCTGGAACTCTGCATTTAGTTGGCTGTACCTTTTCCTTTCTCAGCTTGCTTTTCACTTCTCTTCTTTCTTCAGCTATTTGTAAAGCCTCCTCAGATAACCACTTTGCCTTCTTACATTTTCCTTTTTCTCTGGGATGGTTTTGTTCGCTGCCTCCTGCAGAATATGACGGACCTCCCTCCATAGTTCTTCAGGCACACTGCTAGCTAGGTCTAATCCCGTGAATCTATTTGTTACCTCCGCTGCATATTTATAGGGGATTTGATTTAATTCGTTCCTGCCTGGCCTAGTGGTTTGCCCCACTTTCTTTAGTTTAAGCCTGAATTTTGCTATAAGAAGCTGATGATCTGAGCCACAGTCAGCTCCAGGTCTTGTTTCTGCTGACTGTATACAGCTCTTTTGTTGATTATGAGGACTACTCCATTTCTTTTCTGGGGTTCTTGCCCACAGTAGTAGATACAATGGTCATCTCAATTAAATTCGACCGTTCCCATCCATTTTAGTTCACTGATTCTGAAGATATCGATGTTTATTCTTGCCGTCTTCTGACTGACCACAGCCAATTTACCTTGATGCAAGGACCTAATAGTCGAGGTTCCTACGCAGTACTGTTCTTTGCAACATGGAGTTTTCATCACCAGACATGTCCACAACTGAGCATCCTTCCTACTTTGGCCCAGCCACTTCATTCTTCCTGGCTCTGTTATTCCAGTAGCATTCTAGACTCCTTCCAACCCGAGAGACTCATCTTTCGATGTCATATCTTTTTGTCGTTTTATACAGTTCATGAGGTTCTCATGTGAAGTAGACTGAGGTGGTTTGGCATTCCCTCCTCCAGAAGATCATGTTTTGTTAGAACTCCCCACTGTGCCCCGCCCCTCTTGGATGGCCCTACGTCTGGCTCATCAGTTCACTGAGTTATACGAGCCTCTTTGCCATGACAAGGCAGTGATCCAAGGGGATGATGATGTCTGATGATTATTAATTTCCACCAGTTATAGCTGTAAGGAGTAACCAACAAATAGGCTTTCATTTTTTGAAGTTTTGTAAACAAATCTACAATGTAATTTTTGCCAGCTTAAGTGCTTTTTAAATCACTAAGTCAAATGACCAAATCGATCATACTGTTTGACCTTGAAATACCACTTTGAGAAATGAGTTCCAAGGAAACAAAAATATGAGATATATATTTATAAGTACATATATTTTATGTATTGTGAAATATAAAAAATAAAGGTGCATATGCAGGTGTTTAGAATTGAGCTTCGTATTGTAGTTAAAACTGGAAGCAGCCCAAATGCCCGACCATGGGCCAATACTAGGAGGGTCGTGCTATAATCACGTCACTGACACTGGGAATGGTCATTGTCAAGATCGGAGCTGATGTCCAGTTCATCACAAGGACACCATCATGCTAGTTAAAATACCGAAATAGCAAAAGCAGTAAAAGCAAAAATAAATAAGTGGGACTATATAAAACTAAAATGCTTCTATGCAGCAAAGGAAACTATCAACAAAGTGAAAGGCAGCCTACTGAAGAGCAGAAAATATTTGCAAATCACATATCTGATAAAGAGTTAGTATCCAAAATATCTAAAGAACTCATACAGCTTAATGGCAAAAAGGCAAACAATCTGATTTTAAAATGGGCCTATCTGAAAAGACATTTTCCAAAGAAGGCAAATGGATGGCCAATAAAAGGATGTTCCAGGTTCCGCATCATCAGGGAAATGCAAATCAAAATCGCAACGAGATCACGTCATACCTACTAGAATGGCTGTTACTGGAAAGACAAGAAATAAGTCTTGGCAAGGATGTGGAGAAAAGGGAGCCCATGTGCACTGTTGGTGGAAATTAAATTGGTGCAGCGTCTATGGAAAAGAGTATGGTGGTTCCTCAAAAAATTAAAAATAGAACTTCCATATGATCCAACAATTTCACTTCTGGGTATATAGCCAAAGAAAATGAAAATACTAACTTTATATCTGCACCCCATGTTTATTGCATTACTTATGGTAGCCAGGACGTGGAAATAAGACAAATATCCACTGATGGGTAAATGAATAAATAAGATATAAGATGTGTATACATATATGTGTGTGTGTGTGTGTGTATGTATTTATCTCAAATATATGTTAGTCATAACAAATAATGGCATTTAGACAACACAGATGAACCTTGAGGACATTATGTGAAATCAGGGAGAGAGACCAATACCACACGATCTCGTATGTAGAATCTAAAAAACAATAAAACACCCAAGCTCATAGCCACAGAGAAGAAGTTGGTAGTTATCAGTGGTGGAGTTGGGGCAGGGTGGTGGTGGGGAATAAGCAAAATGAGTGAAGGGGTTCAAAAGGTACAAGCTTTCAGCTGTAAAGTGAGTCACCAGAATGTGATATTCAGCATAGTGACTGTAGTTGATAATACTATATTGCATTCTTGAAAGTTGCCAAGAGAGTGAATCTTAAAACTTCTCATCACAAGAAAAAAAAAACAACAACTAGTAACTAAGGGAACCTATGTTAACTAGACTTATTATGGTGATCATTTCACAGTGTATACAAATATTGAATCATTATATTGTACACCTGATACTAATATTAATGGATCAATTAGACCTCAATAAAAATAAGCTTTAAAAAATAAATAAGTAATTCCATATCGTTGGAAATAGGAGGGGCTGAGTGTCCCCCCGGATCCTCCCTGACTCCTCCACTGTGATCTTCCTGGATCTCCCATCCAGCAACTAAATGTGAGTGCCTGGTCCAACAGGACTCTCCAGGATCCCACCCTGTGCCGTGGTCAGTACACATCCTAGAACAAGTTATTATTAATACATATTTTTAAAACTCCCCTGGCTAAGATTCTGTACCTTTACAAAAAAGTTGCCTTATTTTGAAATGAGACAGAGATAGAGGGATAAAGAGAGAGACATTATATGACTTAGTAAGAAAAACGGAGTAGCACTTCATATAATGAATGCAGTCGACCCTCCCTATCTGTGGGTTCTGAATCCATTTTATTTAAGAGACTTGAGCATCCTCAGATTTTGATATCCATGGGGATCTTGGAACCAGTAACCTCTGGATCGCGAGAGAGGATTCTATGGGAATAGCAATGACACAAACTTGTGTTTGCATAACCAAGGGTCTATAAATATTCAGTAAATCAGGGAATAGGAGATTTGAAAATACTATCAGGTGCTCACTCAACATCCTTTCCTTCTCTTTTTTTTTTTTTTAAGACTTTCTTTATGTGGACCATTTGAAAAGTCTTTATCGAATTTATCAATACAATATTGCTTCTGTGTCATGTTTCATGTTTTGGTTTTTTGGACCCAAGGCATGTGGGGTCTTAGTTCCCCGACTAGGGATCAAACCCACACCCCCCTGTCTTGGAAAGCAAGCTCTTAACCACTGGACCACCAGGGAAGTCCAGTCCTCTTTGCTTCTTTAAAGCAAAGTCCTCTTTGTTTCTTTTAAGAAAACTGTAATTTTTGTTCACTCTCTTCTTACTCTTCTGATAACAAAGTGGTTTGGGGAAGGCTGAGCCTTGAGATGATATGGGTGGTTAGGGGTGCAATCTAGAATTCCTAAGCCCAGAGTGGCAGCTCATTACTCTGGCCACATGGTGAATTGGTGTAGGCTAGTGACATAGTCTGGCCAGGGAGGCGGAAGGAAAGTTGGCTAGGAAAATTCTAGCAAGACTTTCTTTTCCCATCTGAAAAGAGACCATGACAGGAATATCCCCTTTATTTCCTTTGAGGATATCTTGCTCAAACATAAGGCAAACATCTTGCATCCCCAAAGGGAAAGCTAAGAGAATTTCAGAGAACACAAATCTTAGCCAGGACGTCTTTGAGCTGCTAAATTAATCAACCCTGGATCAGCTCTATTATTAGCCCTTGTGTTACTCTTTAAGTACTTTAGCTGGATTTGCTGGTATCTTCAGAGTCCCACTAGAATGTGTGCTATTTTTTCACTACTGTATCTCTGTGATCTGTAACACTGTCTGGTACACAGCAGACTCACCAGAAATATTTGTTGAAGGGATAAATGAGTAAAAAACATCCTCATTGATGTAGAAGGGTGTTCAGTTTTTCAGTGATCCTGGTGTTAGATTTGTTTGTTTTAAACATCCAGTCATCGTTGTTGACTGTCCATTGTCTCCAGTGCCTCGGCGTTATGAAAAGTGACAGCCCTGGATTTGAATCTGGATCTGCTACTTACCAGTCAAATATCCTTAGGCAAATTTTTCATCTTCACTGAGCAAACCCATAAAATGAGCACTGCTGCTGCTGCTGCTAAGTCGCTTCAGTCGTGTCCGACTCTGTGCGGCCCCGTAGATGGCAGCCCACCAGGCTCCGCCGTCCCTGGGATTGTCCAGGCAAGAACACTGGAGTGGGTTGCCATTTCCTTCTCCAATGCATGAAAGTGAAAAGTCAAAGTGAAGTCCCTCAGTTGTGTCCGAGTCTTCGTGACCCCATGGACTGCAACCTACCAGGCTCCTCCGCCCATGGGATTTTCCAGGCAAGAGTACTGGAGTGGGGTGCCACTGCTTTCTCCAAAAAATGAGCACAACCACCACTAAATTATAGTTGCTGTGAGGCTTGGATGAGAAGTGGCCACAGAGCCTGGCACATGGGAGAGGATAATCGGCTGGTTTTGTTCCTCACTTTCCTGTATCTCTGTATCTCAGGTACCAGATCCCAGGAAGGCGGGTGCTGCTGCTGCTGCTGCTAAGTCACTTCAGTCATGTCCGACTCTGTGTGACCCCATAGACGGCAGCCCACCAGGCTCCCCCGTCCCTCGGATTCTCCAGGCAAGAACACTAGAGTGGGTTGCCATTTCCTTCAGCTGAGAGTCCCTTAACATCCCTAGGAATGGGACAGAATGACATCATATACCTACCAATATGATACCCTGAGATGAACCCAGCATCGTTTTGGGGGTACCCCAGCCAAGACTGTACAGCATAAATCATCATGAGGAAGCATCAGACAAACCTGAAATGAGGTACATTTTACAAAATACCTAGCCTAGATACTTTAAAAATGCCCATTGTTAGGAAAGACAAAAAAAAAAAAAAAAAAAAAAACCAGAGAAGTGTTATAGATTAAAGACTACTAAAGGGACATAGCAACTAAATGCAATGATGATCTGGGAATTTTCTTTGCTGTAAAGGGTTTTATAGGATAACTGTAAAGGATAATTTGTAAAATCTGAATAAGGTCTGTATATTAGATAATGGTATCAAAATTAATTTCCTAACTTTGATAGTCTCTAATTATGTATGAGAGTGTCCTTGGTTTTAGAAAATATACACATTGAAGGAATAGAGGAGTATAATGTGTGCAAATAATTTATAAGCTATTCAGAAAAAAATAAAATTATACAAACACATAGCGAGGAAGAGATCTAGAAGAAGGTTAAATAAAGCAAATGTAGGAAAATGTTGATATTTTCCTTCACCTGGGAATCCGGGTGTAAAATGTGCTAGAATTCTTTGTCCTGTGCTTGCAACTTTAAGTTTGAAACTATGTAAAAAAAAAATTTACAAAAATTTTAAAGCAATACTAGAGCCACGTCCTGAAGAATATTAGGAATTTGTGGTTGGAAAAGGAGACTTCTAGGCTGAGTGAAAACTTGGGAAAGTATTCAGGAAGATGCTTGGGTGCTGGCAGGACCATTTCACAGAAAGCTACATTTGAGCAGGTTTCAAAAAGAGGTATCTGCATCCTCCAGGTGGACCACAGGAGGAAAGACCTTCTAGTCAGCAGCCAGTGGTATGAAAGAGCAGGGCGCTGACAGGCAGGAATTAGATGTGGACGAGGCCTGGCTGTGAGCAGTAAAGCTGGACATTCAGGTTGGGGACAAATTGCAAAATATGAATACCTTGCTAAGACACTGGGACTTCATTCTGTGAGCAGGGAGTGATGAGAAGATCCATGTTAGATGCAGTTAGGGAGAATAAATGGAGCAGAAGGGGATGGGAGCCACACCACAGACAAAAATTGTACGATGTTTGGGGAGTGAAACAAGATGCGAAGGGCCCAGTGGATAGCATTTTGGCCAGAACAAAAAGGATGAGGTATTCATTCCCCACCTCCAACCCATGGGGAAGCAGATGGGCTCACCAGTCTTGGTGCTGA
Organism: Neotragus moschatus; assembly: GCA_006410615.1. Taxonomy (NCBI): domain Eukaryota; kingdom Metazoa; phylum Chordata; class Mammalia; order Artiodactyla; family Bovidae; genus Neotragus; species Neotragus moschatus. The sequence goes on from SJYA01001621.1 coordinate 3,676,221, forward strand.
TTCCAGTTCCCTCTGCCTTGCAGAGGCCACAGGACAGAGGACCTTCCGGCATGGGCAAGCCCCAGCAGGCTTAGTGGATAGACCAGACAGTGACACATAGAGCTAGGGGTGGAGGACCACGAGCCGTGTCATGGTGGAAGGCCTTCACTAAATTAAAAAACGCCACCTCCATTCCCAGTCCTGGCCAGAGCGGTTTCTTTCTGTGCTCCTAGTGCCTGTCTTCCCAGGATTGCACTGTGCTATCCGCCTGGCTGCTGTGGCCAGTGCTGCCCTAGGTCCACCCCAGGAGGCTAAAGGCCCCGCCACAAATGGTTCCTTTTATTGCATAACAGAAGGGCATTTTCAAGTCAAATTGAGCCAGTCCATTCATTCACTATTTGACAAATATTTGCCTGGTGCTACTGTGTGCTTAAGAGACTTATCTGAGAGGAAAGGGGAAGTGGGTGGGGCAGGAACATGGCTGAGTTGTATTGTAGCAAGAGTGGTTTTTCTCCGTGGCGTTTCGCTTTGTTATATCCAAATTAGATACTCGTTTGTCATCGAATATGAAAGGAATTGTTATCTTTTTAAAGTCATTCCTGGCTTAATGAGGGTGCAGCCAGGCGACAAGTGGCATCAAGCGGCACTCTGAGCAGCTTATTAAACACTCGTGGAGCCAGATGATCCCCACGTGGCCCGGTGCTTATCCTTACTGCATCTCCACTTTTTACTCATCCAGGGGCCTCTTCACAGTCAGGGTGGTTATGACAGTGATGATGAAGATGAGCGGTTACTATGTCAGGCACTCAGCTAAGTGCTTTCTGCACATTCTCTCCAGCCTTAACCAGTTAATCCTGCAAGGCAGATATTTTATGCTTGAGGAAATCAGGGTTCAGAGAGGTTGATGTGTTTGCCCAAGGCCACACAGCCACTTAGAGTCTGTGTCTGAACTCAAGTCTTCCGGGTTCGAAAGGTTATGACCATTCGAGTGTCATGCCACCTTCTACCACTTAAAATGGGAAGGAAATTTCAGGTAAGTGAATAAAAGCTTTCCCCAAGGCGATGATTCTCAAAACTTGAGCAAGAATTAGCATTACCCGAGGGTTTATTAGAATACAGACGGCTGGGTCTGTATACTGACGTGGGCTTCCCAATGGTAAAGATGGTAAAGACGGTCTTTACCATCGGTGGTAAAGGCCTCACCTGCCAGTGCAGATGTGGGTTTGATCCCTGAGTTGGGAAGACCCCCTGGAGAGGGAAATGGCTATCCACTCCAGTGTTCTTGCCTGGGAAATCCCATGGACAGAGGAGTCTGGTGGGCTACAGCCCATGAGGTTTCAGAGTTGGAGATGACTTAGCAATTAGACAACAGCAAATATATTGAAGTGTGTGAGGCAGGCGCTGCTGATCAGCATTTCTGGCAAACCCAGGTGATGCTGAGGCCATCCTGGTCCAGGGACCACTCTCAGAACCACTGCCCTGTGGGAGAACAGTGAGTTGATTCTGGCTCACCCAACCCTGACCCTGCCATTCAGTTCAGCTGGGAATCTCTCAAATCTCCCCATTTCCTGGGTCTGAAAAGGAAACTGAATCAGGTGCCTCCCCACCTCTTCCCTCTGTCTTCTTGGGAGTCTGTGAGGCTGTAGGGGCACAGAGGGTCCCTGGCTGAGCCCTTTGCTCTCAGTGGTGTGCAGTCTCATCCACTCTCGGTCACTGCCCTCTCTTTCTCTCTGACCCCACGGTCATTCCCAGGTCTCCCCAGCTTTCGCTTACTTGTTGATGCTCTGTGGACTGACCCTGCCTTCATCTCTGTGCTCAGGTGTGAGGTGTGAGCTCTATCACCTTCAGCACCCTCTCCTGATCTGTGGGGACACAGAGGTTGTCTCTGTTGCCTGAGATCCTTGTTCTTCTGGAAAGATCCCCTTTCTAGCAGTTTGATAACCTTCCCAAGTTACAGTTTAACATGGGAATGTGTGTTTCAAAGGCTTGTAGCCCTTTGGTCTTGGAAGAGACTTAGCTGGAAGGAGGAAAGGAAGGACGTGAGCACTTTTTGAGAATCTGCCATGTGTCAGCACACAGCCAGGAGCTTAGTAGTGTGTGTCACAGTGTTTACTCTCCACAGTAACCCTATGAATTCAGGCCTGTGTGTGTGTGTGTTTTATAATCTCCATGAACAGTGGAGAAAACAGAGATTCTAGGAAGTTATGATCGGACAGCTAGGAGCTGAGCCACAGTGTGACCCCAGGTCTGTCCCTGCTCTCTCTGCCACTGCTGACCCATCAGTTCACATCACTAATGTTCAATCTAACTCAGAGATGAATTTACTGAGCTCGGCCCACACACGAGGCCCAGAGGCTGACCTTCTAAGACAAACCCTGGGTCAGTTGTGCAGTGGTCAGTGCTGGGGAGCTGCCAGGCAGTGGTGGGAGGAGCTGGGGAGCAAGGCCATTGTCAAGTGCTGAGTGAGCAGGGGAAAGGTGTCAGGACTCTGGAAGGGTTGGCAGGAAGAGCTGCTGGGAGCAGGTGAAGGCAAACAGCACAGGGGTTTCTGAGGAAGAAGCCGCCACCTGCCGGGCCCTCAGCTTAGGCCCAGCTAATTGCTGTGCTGCTTTGAAGAGCAAGGTGCCAGCCTTCCTGGCCAGGCTGTGGGCTTGGGGAAAGGCAACTTCGGCCTAGCACATCTGTCAAGTGCCTACGCTGTGCCCAGCATTATGAGGTACTGAGGCTACCCTTAAAAAAAAAAAAAATTATTGTCATCAAAGAGCTAACAGTTCAGGGATAGGTGCAAGCGACTAACAAAACCCAGGCAGATAAACATGGTTTTTTGAATAATTAATTAATTTGGCTGCACTGGGTCGTAGTTAGGGCATGCAGTGTTTTAGTCGAGGCATGTGGGATCTAGTTCCCTGACCAGGGATCAAACCTGGGCCCCCTGCATTGGAAGAGTGGAGTCTTAGCCACTGGGCCACCAGGGATGTGCCTATATGATTTTTAATAGGGTGGCTTAGAACATATGCCTTTGACATCCAGGGATCCTCCAAGGGGCATAGCCGCAGGGGAGCGAGGGAGGGCCCTCTCTTAATGGTCTTGCCCTTCCACACCCAGTGCTTCATGGATCCTTGGTGCACCCCGTGGGGCGCACAGAGGAGGGAGTGCTGCCTGCCCCTTGGTGTGTGGGTGAGGCTCCCCAGAAGTGTGGTAGCTAGTTGGACTTGGGGGAATAGATAGGAGTTCTTTATGCAGAAAAGAGGAAGAGAAGGGCACTGCACTGCGTATCTCGTACCTTGATTTCGGTGTCGTAAGCACTTTTAGCCCTAGCCGCCAGGAGCAGGGTGTGGGGGGGGCCTCTCAGCCTCTTGCATTCCAATCTGAAAAGCCCCTGCTCTTCCTGTGAGCATCTGCCCACGACAGTTCCCTTCAGAAGAATCAGGAGGTCTAGTTGACTCAGGCTGTCTTGGGGACCAAAGTTAAGATCGATTCCCTTCTTTCCCTCTTTGCCATCCATTTTTCTTCAGCGGCTGTCTGCCTAGAGTCCACCACTCATGACTGTGGCAGACCAGGGACAAATGAGGGAGGAGCCATCAACCGTGCCTGTCATCTGTCCTTGTTAAGTCACCGAAAGAAAATGTCAGCTGTGAGTCAATGAAAACTCGAGCATGAAGCCAGAGGGGACTTTGAAATGTGTCTCTTAACAAGTGGCGAGTGAAAGAGCAAGTTCCGGACTGGAATTCAGCAGAGTGACTTCACCCTAGGTAGCTGGGACAAACAGGAGCTAGGAAGACATAGGGAAGGACTCTCAGAAGGATGTCAGACGTCAGTTGGGCGGTGGTGGCGGGGGAGGGGAGAGCCTCAGGCTGCCAGATGGTCATCCAGCCGAGCCAGCACTGAGAGGAGCTTTGGAATGAGGGACAACTAGTCCTCCACCCACAACAGCCCCTCTCTGGGGACCTCCGTGTCCGAACGCTGCTGGAGGAAAGCTTAGTACAGCGCCCATGGGGAGACCGCCTCTTTTGGTACAGTCCTGACTGAAGCAGGTGAAGAGTCTGGCCCTCCTGCTCTCAGGCACACCCAGATGAGGCCATGGCCAGGAGCCAGATGGTGATGACTCAGGCGAGGGAAGCCCCAGCAAAGTTTCTGCAAACCAGTCATGCAACCTCCGACTGTGATCAACCTCCCAGCCCACCTTCCTCACCCTCACCCAGCGGAGCGCAGGGTACTCTGTGTGGGGGAGGAATGATACTGAAATTATCAACTGCACAGTGACTGAGATTTTAATAACCAGGTTGAACTGCAAGCCTGGACAACGTTAAGGGGACCCAGATAAGTTGCTGCCTCTGAGGCAATGGAGAGATCCTGGGCCCAGAAGGGCTAATGCAAGTATGGGAAGAAAGCTAGTTTCGTGTTGGCCCACATAAGGGTGATTATGAAAACAAACCCACCAGACTCTTGGGTTATTTTCTTTTTTGTCTTTTAATTGAGGTGAAATTCACATAACGTGGGATTAAGTATTATAATTGTGTGCACTTCAGTGGCATTTAGCACATTCCCTAGGTTGTGCAACCATCACCTTTAGCAGGTTCCAAAGCATAAAGAATTTTCATCACTTCTTGGAGTTGTTTTGTTTTCTAACTGGCTGCAGTGGGTCTTTGTTGCTGCATTTGGGCTTTCTCTAGTTGCGGCAAGCAGGGGCTACTCTCTAGTTGTGGTATGTGAACTTCTCATTGTGGTGGCTTCTCTTGTTTCAGAGCACAGGCTTTAGGGTATGCAGGCTCAGTAGCTGTGGTGCATGGGCTTAGTTGCCCCACAGTACACAGAATCTTCCTAGACCAGGGATCGAACCCACGTCTCTTGCATTGGCAGGTGGATTCTTTATCATTGGACAACCAGGGAAGTCCTTTGGAGTTGTTTTTATGCCCTTGTTATAGAAGTGATATTAAGGCTCAGGAAAGTGAAGTGAGTGATCCAAGTTCATCAAGTCTGGTAGAGACCAGACTTGAACCCAGTCCTCTAACTCCCCTGGAAGGAGGGAACCTTGTTCTCAGACTTTGGTTAACAGCCTCTGAACTGACTCCCTGTCTTCTCGTCTCCCCTGCCTCCTCTAGTCTTAGACATAATTAGGAGATTCATCTCTTACAGCCAGGTTTCCCATCTCAACCTCCCAATGGGTCCTCATTAGCATCAAAATAAAGTCTGAACTCCTTTATCCACTGTAACCTTTATGTTGATGCAATCACCAAGCAACTTGTTTCTCTCCAGTGTGTGGTTGGTCCATGGGAAATGCTCTTGCATCCTCACCTGGCAACCCTGGGACTAGAGGCCAATCTGAGCACAGCCCCTCTCCTTTATCTTGTCCATCAACTGCCAACTACCTTGCATTTGCCCTTTAGACTTCTTAGGCAAGATTTGACACCAACGCCGGCTCCAAAAACTGTAAGAAATATCTATCGGGTTCTCTGAGTGTTGCCCCTGGAGCCCCCCATCACTTGACTCAAGGGGAAGGACAGGAACCCCCCCCAATCTATTTACTTTATTATTATTAACTAAATTATTTTATAGTCAAATAGTGGATACAACGCGGACAGATGCCAGTGTATACATGTTAATTGAAAAGATATTCATGGTGTGTTGAGAGATGCCAAAAGGTAAAATCCTATATATAGTGTATAATTCTGTCTCAGAAAAATATATATAAATAGACCACATAAATGTTTTGAACCCAGGCATATATTTGTATAAGAAAAAGGTCTGAAAAGATATACTCCAAAAGGTTAATGACAGTCCTCTCCAGGTGGCATAACACAGAGTGGCCTTAATTTTTGCTTTTGCTTATTATTTGCTCAGTTTTTTTTCTATAAAAACATGGCCTGTAAGGAAGAGAATACTGAAGAAGAAAAGGGTTTCTGTGGCGCTTGGCTCACACTCCTCGCCGTGGCTTATGTTACAGCTAACTGTGTATATGCGTCTGCCTTCCCTTCACCCTGGGGACGTGGATGTCGGCCGTTCGTTTTGTCTTCTCCATGACATCTCCATGACAAGCTCAAGAGTTATGAGCCAGCTAATAAGTAGACTCGGGCCCTTCTGTCTCTAACCCCTCTTGAATGATCAGGCTGGTGTAGGTCTCTGATCCCAGTCCCTCAGGCCCTCTGGATCCGTGCCAGTCCTGGGTTCCCGAAGTTTCCTCCCAGGCAGTGGTGCCAGTGAGTAAAAGCCGTACCCAGCTACCTTCCCTGTTTCCTACCTTCCCTAGGCCAAAGTCAGAGAGAGAAACAGCAAGTCTGTAGACCCAGGAACGCTCCTGTGCCTGTGGGTCTCTTCTCAATATTATTTCATTCCTGTAAGGTGATGTTCCATTGCCAGGGCAACCAGGAGGGGGCTCTGCACATAGCAGCCACTGCCTCGACCTTACCTCTATTTTCTTCAACTCCCACTGGCTTCTGAGCTCACTTCACTTTTGTGGTCACAAGAATGTAAACATTCTTCAGTTCTGCTGGAATTTTTCCTTCATCTTGTTTTGTTTCCCTTCCTAAGGTCTGGCTGCCAGGTATAGTTTCTCCTGCAAAGTACTGGCTGAAGGCATTTTATTTTTACCAGCTAAACTTGGTATCTTTTACTCTTCCCATAATGTCTTGAGGCTCAGTCAAAATAGATGAGTATGTATTTTCCATGTATGAGCCAGAATGTCAGAACCGGACATATCCAATTGGGAGAATGCTGGTTGGAACAGCCTTAACTGTTTGCTTTTCCCCCTTGCTTTATATTTTTTCCCTTGATTTTCCTTTTCCAGCTCCATCATGGCACAAACACATGTTTCCAAACTACTTTGTAGGAGCAACTCTCTGTGACTCTGAAACCGGGCAGGACCCTGCGGGGCCCTCCTGAGAACAAAAGCCCCTCCGTGTGCCCTGTTTCTCGCTTATAGGAAAAGGCTTTAGTCTCCTAGGCCTTCCCTGAGTGTCAAAGAGCAAACTCCTGCATTTGCTAAGTAGGAAAGAGAGGGAATTCAGAAACAAACCAAAAAAGCAGTTGAAGGAGGAAAGTAATGATAATAGCTCAGAATAGTAACAGAGTCCTGATTTCTCCTCAAGGGGTATACATCATCTGATACACATCTTTGATTTGTTCTGTAGGAACTAAGACATTCATCCCCCAAGCCAGGTGGAGGGTGGCGACTACACACAGAGGAAAGCGCTTAGATCCCAGACTGGTTGGAACCACAGGCTGATGATTGAGACTCCTGAAATACCGCCCTGTTACCTCCTCACCACAACCAATCAGAAGAAAATCATGCACCCTACAGCCATCGTCCCAAACATTGCATTTAAAAAGCCTTCCCTGGGGCAACACATAGTTTTTGAGAGGCAGGAGCCTGCTTTGTCCTCCTTTGCCTGCCAAAGCAATAAAGATATTCAAATACTTCCCCAAAAATTCTGGGTGGAGGGGAACCTTTACCGGAAAGCTATGGCGGAGTTTAGGTCTTTTGAGCATGCAATGCCTGTTCTCTTCGCTTGGAGCCTGGAATTAACAATGTACTTTCCTTCACCACAGCCTAGTCTCAGTAAATTGCATTTGCTGCATGAGGGATGAGCAGACCCAAGTTGGGTTCTACAGCAGCTCAGCCTGTTTGGGGTAAGGGAGTGAATTCTGCCTCTCCCTGGTGAGGCTCAGTGGTCTTATTCCAGAACTGAAATTAGTTAGGTCCAAGCAAAGGAGTGTGAGCCGCTCATGCTCAAAAGATCTAACTCCCCCATAGATTTCAGGGAAGGCTTTTCAAAGGCAAAATTTAGGGTGAGGGATGCAGGGTGTGTGACCTTTTTCTGATTGATTGGTGATAAAGTAGCAGGGCAATATTTCAGGAGGGCAATATTTCAGGAATTTCCATCATCAGCCTTCTGGTTCCAACCAGTCTGGGGTCTATGTGATTGTGTTCAGTGTATAGCAGTCAACATCCACATGGGTTGGTGTCTTGGTGGGGAGGGAGGGAGGAGTCTTAGCCCTGCAGAACAGCTCAAAGACGCATATCAGATTGCTCTGCGTATCCCTTGTGGAGGAACTGGGACTAGGCCTGGGACCAGGTATAATTGCTGAACTATTATCTTTCCTTGTTTAACTGCTACCCTTTGTTTCTGCATTCCCTCTCCTTCCTATTACTTAGTAACTGCCTGAGTCTGCTCTTTGGACCTCAGGGAAGGCCTAGGAGACAAAGCCTTTTCTACAAACAATAAAGGGGAGAACGAAGGGGCTGTTGTCCCCGGGAGTGTCCCACAGGGTTCTACTCAGTTTCAATCCCCTCTTTTCATTGACACTGCTCAACTCCAAGGGGAACAGATGTGGGACAAGACAGGTACTAAGGTTTTGAATTGAGAAGTTAGCCATAAACTCAACAGAGGAACTCGATTTCAGGGGGACTCAGTGTGACGAGCAAGAGAACTAGACCCCTCAATAATAATAAAGGTCACAGAGCCTCCAGTTCCCTCTCATTCCATCTCTTGTCTTAAAAACATCTGTGAATCAAACAGTTAAAATATCTGTGAATCAAACTCCATTTCTGAAATTAATTCCCTAACGAAGTTGTTTTCTGAGAAGCCAAGTTTCAGCAGGCTAAACACACTAACCTTGCCCAGCATCTGGCACTTAACTGTTGAAAGGAATTAAATCTAATTAAGTAGAATCAAAGCAAATGGAATTGGCTGATGACGAACCAGCCTTTCAAATAAGGGCCTCTGGCCCTTTAAATGCAACCCTGATGAAGCGTGTCTAAGAGGAGGCAAGCTCAGGGCCCGGGGCCCCTTCCATAGTTTGTAGGGCGGGGATTCTCTTTGCTCTGTGAGTCCACTGTGGTTTCTCATAGTCGCTGCCTGTGGTGAGGAACTGGCTTTGAATCAAGTCAAAAGTGAAAGTCTCTGATGACAGCTGGATATGAGTTGGGCCTGGGTGTGAGGAGTGTGAATGGAGGGGACTGAGGGAAAGAGGAAGGTGGGCTCCCCTAAAGTCAGTGAAGCAAACACTCTAACTATCAGAAACATCCCTGGAGGCTCTCAGTCAGTACAGAATTCACCTGCAATGCAAAGCAGGAGACTCGGGGTTCGATCCCTGGGTCAGGAAGATCCCCTGGAGAAGGAAATGGCAACCCGCTCCAGTATTCTTGTCTGGGAAATCCCATAGACAGAGAAGCCTGGTGGGCTACAGTCATGGGGTCACAAAGAATCAGACACAACTTAGCAACTAAATCAGGAACCACCTTCAGAAACATGAGATCATTAATGATATAAAATGAGCTGTGGAACTCATGTTCCAGCCCTCTCTGGACAGATCCCTGTCCTGATAGTAGGTGAGCATAGCCAGACCCAGAGAGGTGTAGACAGGCAACCTCAGGGTGTGACCTGCCCCTGCCCCTGGGGCTGGAAGGGAAGCGAAGGAGGAGAGTCTGTCACTGTGCTAGGTTATGCAATTAGCCTTCATGATGAATCTGAGACATAGACATTATTCCCATTTTCTAGAAGGGGAAACTGAGGCCCAGAAGGGTAAAGCAATACAATAGAAGGGATACCACCTTGAGAGACATACAGAACTGGGTTCTAGCATCTTGGGTGCCATCCCCTACCACCTGCATGACTTTGGCTAACTCCTTACCTGCCCTGCCCCTCAGGCTCCTCGTCTATGAACAGGAGATATTAGCGTCCACCACACAGAGTTGTCATGAGGATGAAACACTAAGAAAATGATGTGCAGAAACAAGACCCTGACACACGGGAGGTAGGTTTCCCTTGAGTGTGGCTGCTCTTGCTCCTTGCCCAAAGTCAAGAAGCAGCAGGCTACCAGGTCACAGACTCAGGTCACCTGTCCTTTTGGGGGTTGAAGTGGGGACTCTGCTTCAGGGCACGACCCCTGTGCCTCCTGCCTGGGTCTCCCTGTGCCTGCCCAGGAATCAGCAGCTAGAAGGATTCTCCTACACCTGGGAAGGGGACAGAGTGGGAGGGGTCCCCCCCACACACCCCTCTTTCCCAACCCTGCCTACTCGCCCAGCCTTGTGACCCCGCCCTGTTAAACTCACCTTCACATGAGATATCCTTAGTGTCTGGAGAAGCCAGTTGCATCCTGTGAGAATCACAGAAGCCCCAGCTCAGCCCTCAGCCCACCGGCCAGTCTTGCCACTTCAGCCTCTGTGTTAGTACTCACCATTTCCCCACTGCTGGCCCAGACCCCACTCCATTTCTTGTGGAGGCAAAATGTTTGTGGCCTCCTCTGGGAAGCTTTCCATCACACTGTTAGCTGCAACAAACAAACAAAAACCTCTGCCTTGCACTGCTCACCTGCTCTTGGCCCTCTCACAGCGTCTGTCTCCTCCTGCTCAGCATCCTGGTGGTTTGGGTGTGCCTTGTCCAGGGGACTCCACTCCGCTCTCCAGGAAGGGGGCCCCCTTTCTCCTTTTCCCTTTAGAGGTTTCTCTTCTGCCTCATCCTTTACCAAGGAGGCCTTGCCACTCCGGAAGGGCTCAGCAAGTTATCTCCAGTTTGCATGTGACTACCTGGATCAAGTGGGAAGGGAGAAGAAACCATTCGGGCTCCACTTTCTCAGATCTAGCTTTACCAACAACAGAGCTGATGCTTTTAGCCCTGGATCAGCTTCTCAGTTGGTTGAAACCCCGGGGCGAGGAGTTTGACCTAAGGAGCAGAGTAGAAGCCCCTTGAAGGCAGAAACTCTGTCTTATTTTTATTTTTAGTACTAAAAAAAAATTATATAAGTACTTGATATATATAAAAGACAAATGCAGAATATCTGTAAATTATGAACCACAATAATAAACACCGAGCCTTAGAACTAATCCATGGGGCGGTGGGGGTGGAGATAAATTAGGAGTTTGGGATTAGCAGATACAAAATACTATACATAAAATAGATAAACAACAAAGTACTACTGTATAGCACAAGGAACTGTATATAATATTTTGTAATAAACTATAATGAAAAAGAATTTTTAAAAAGAACAGATCCAATCAGCTTCCTCCCAGCTATCCACTTGCCTTCTCACAAAAGGTAGTCTAGGATTTTGAGCCTGACATTGGCCTCTCATTTTTGTTTTCAGTTTTAGCAAACATGCATTCATTTCTGAGCTAAATATACTTTAATGTTCTTGATTTTGGGAGGGTAAGGTTTTATATAAATAATATCAAGCAAAATATAATGTTTGGAGATTATGAGGTTTATCATTTCAAGCTGGATATGTACGTACTCTGCAACTCTTCAGTTCCATTCTTAGGTATGTACCCTAGGGCATTGGCTCTCAAGCTTTTTGGATTCTTTTATCCTCCTAAAAAGTATTGGAGATCCCATACCAAAGAGCTTTTGTTTATGTGGGTTACATTTATCATATTTACTATTTTAGAAATTGAGACATTTAAAAATATTGACTAATTTAAAAATCAGCTCAGTACATGTTTTTTTAATTGAAGTACGGTTGATTTACAATGTGTTAATTTCTGCTATACAGCAAAGCAATTCAGTTATATATATACATTATTTGTATATTATTTTCCATTGGGATTTATCATAGAATTTTGAATATAGCTCTCTGTGCTATGCGGTAGGAGTTTGTTGTTTATCCATTCTAATACCTTACAGTTGCCAACCCCAACCTCCCAATCCATCCTACCCCCAACCTACCCGTCCTTGGCAACCACGGGTCTGTTCTCTGTGTCTGTGAGTCTGTTTCTGTTTCGTACTTAGGTTTATTTGTGTCCTATTTGAGATTCCACGTATGAAAAGTATATCATACGGCATTGTCTTTCTCTTTCTGACTAACCTCACTTAGTGTGATGACCTCTAATTGCACTCATGTTGCTGCAGATGGCACCTTCTCGTTCTTTCTTATGGCTGAGTAGTATTCCGTTGTGTATATGCACCACATCTTCGTTATCCACTCATCTGTTCATGGATATTAGGGTTGTTCCCATGTCTTGGTTATTATGAACAGTGCTGCTGCGAACATTGAGGTGCATGCGTCTCTTTGCTTTAGAGTTTTGTCTGGGTATAGGCCCAGGAGCAGGGTTGCTGAATTATATGGTAATTCTATTTTTAACTTTCTGAGGAGCCCCCATACTGTTTTCCACAGTGGCTGCACCAAATTATATTCCCTCCAACACTGTAGGAGAGTTCCCTTTACTCCACAACCTCTCCAGCATTTGTTATTTGTAGGGTTTCTAATGATGGCCATTCTGACCAGGGTGAGGTGGTACCTCACTGTGGTTTTGATTGACATTTCTCTAATAATTAGCAATGTTGAGCATCTTTTCATGTGCTTATTGGTCATTTGTATTTCTTCTTTGGAGAAATGTCTATTTAGGTCATTTGCCCTGTTTTTGATTGAAACCCATTACATGTTAACATATTTTATGAAAAAGAATTATGTATACTTTATTTGGTTTTTTTGTTTGTTGGTTGGCAATGCTGTGTGGCATATAGAGTCTGAAGTCCCTGACCAGAGGATCAATCTGTGCCCTCTGAGATGGAAGCATATAGTTTTAACCACTGGCCAGGGAAGTCCCTATATATAATTTAAAATTTAAGGAGATGAGTGGCATTGTTTACATTTTGCAAATCTCTTTATTGACTGGCTTTAACAGAAGACTGCCTCATACAAATATATAATTGGAAACGGTGGGAGCATTTCAATAGACTTTTTGGATAATTGTGTATTTATCACATAGCCTCTGAAAAACTCATCAGTGTGTGCCTAACAGAATGAAAGTGAAAATTCTTATGAAAATAGTTTTGACCTCATGGACCCCCTAAAAGGCCTTCAGGGACCCCTATGGGTTCTTGGACCACACTTTGAGAACTATTGCCTTTGTGAAACTTGTACATGTGCACCAGGAAGGATGGGCCAGGTTATTCATTACAGCATTGGTTGTAATACAAAACAACAACAACAACACTGGAAACAACCCAGACATTATCCATGAGCAAGAGAATTAGTAAATGAATTATGGTTCATTCACACAATGGTCTGTTTTATAGCAGTGAGAATAAGGCCTTTTTTCCTATTTTTGTACATGGGAAGTTCATGTATTAACGGAGTTCTTGCATTTTGACTGAGTAGCTCATTTGACTGGTATAGACCAGAGTGTTAAATGAGGCCATGTGCAAAACAGTGATGTGAGAGATGGGCAAACAATGAACAAACCCGAAGACTGAAGAGGCAAAGCCAGAGTCACCTACTTCCCCGTTGTGACTTTTGTCATGTTAAATTCTCAGGCTGAAGCCTTTCTATTTTCTGAAGCACTTGACTTCAGCCTAATGTTTAAAAGCTAACTTCCTGTTTTTAAATGATGTGTTCAGTTCAGTTCAGTTCAGTTGCTCAGTAGTGTCCTACTCTTTGCGATCCCATGAATCACAGCACGCCAGGCCTCCCTGTCCATCACCAACTCCTGGAGTTCACTCAAACCCACATCCATGGAGTCGGTGATGCCATCCAGCCATCTCATCCTCTGTTGTCCCCTTCTCCTCCCGCCCCCAATCCCTCCCAGCATCAGAGTCTTTTCCAAGGAGTCAACTCTTCGCATGAGGTGGCCAAAGTACCGGAGCTTCAGCTTTAGCATCATTCCTTTCAAAGAACACCCAGGGCTGATCTCCTTCAGAATGGACTGGTTGGATCTCCTTGCAGTCCAAGGGACTCTCAAGAGTCTTCTCCAACACCACAGTTCAAAAGCATCAATTCTTCAGCGAATGTGTAGGTCATGGCAAAATAGTTTGCAAACAGTGGGAGTTAATAAACACAAACTCACAGAATCCAGCAAATTTAGAAAAGACCTTCCTTTTGGAAGTTTGAGAGCACAGGGCTAATACAAGTACATTCTGTATTTAAAAATGAGCCTTCTTGCTAGAATAGAAACATTTCAAAGCAAAATCTTCCCACACATCTGATCCTGTTAAAAGGGAGGGAGAAACAACTGAGAGCTGTATAGAAGCCACACAGCCCACAGAATCCTCAACAGCACAAAATCCGAGAGGTTGCAAGGAAGTAGACTGGGATTCCTGGAGTGGAATTGTTTCCCAAAGAACTCCCCACTCCACCACCATGCCATCCCCTCAACACACACAGACACACAGACACACAGACACACACAGACACACACACACACACACACACACGGTCTCAGTAGTGTGTACTCTTTCAGATAAGTGGTGATATTACAGTGGCCAGAGACAAATGAACTTAGAAAGTGTAGTAAAGGATACATGCTGTATTTGAGCTTCAAATGCATGCTTGTATTATCAGTTCTTAGTACAAGGACACCTCACATTTTCAGAAGCCCTCACCCAGCATACTTACTGGTCTTGAACATAGATTTTTCACATAGTAGTACTTTTTATTATTTTTTTTTCTTTTTGAGATATCAAACATCAAATTTTTCCCACGAGATTTCCCCATTTTGTAGCGTCCCTGTGTTGCCCACCAGCTTCTTCCCTAGCTTGGCTCCCAAGGAGCAGGCAGCCAGATATGGACCCACCAGGCTGGAGACTGAAGGTTTCTTCCTGAGTGAAACTTGTCCAAGGGAAAGGGCTTGAGAGATTGACAGCTGAAGGTTACCTAAATATGCAAGTTGGTCTCTGCCTGGTTATCCTGCCTGAAGCCTTTTAATCAATAACCCTATTCTCTCTCTCTCTTATACACGTTTTCCAATCAGTTTTCTCATGCTTTACTCTTAAATAAGATCAAAAATCATATAATTGAGGGAAAAGTCTCTAAAGGATAGCAGCTAAAACACACAAAACAATGAACTAAAAGAAAATAGAGACAGAAAAGAGGAGGAAAAAAGATATATTTTGTGGTTAATCCTCAGGAGGAAAAAATAAGTATCCATGAAAAAAAGGACTTTTTTTTTTAGAAAACTTCTTAAAATTTATTTTGTAATTATTTCACTTTGGGAACTAAGTATACAAAAGTATCAAGTGTGCTCATAAACCCTTAAGAAAAAAAGTAACAACTCTGTGCTGAAGACAGCTGACCTGACTTCAAGAATGTCTTGGTTTCAATAGTTTTTATTTTATTTATTTTTTTTTATTAAATTTTTATTTTTTAGTTTGTTTTGCTTTACAATACTGTACTCATTTTGCCATGCATTGACATAAATCAGCCATAAGTGTACCTGAGTTCCCAATCTGGACCCCCCCCCTTCCCCCACCCTCCCCACACCATCCCTCCAGATCACCCCCACCCATCAGTCCCAAGCTTTCTGCATCGAACCTAGACCGGCAATCCGTTTCCCCTATGATATCATACATGTTACAGTGCCATATTCCCAAATCCTCCCACCCTCTCCCT